>SJYT01051763.1:320479-333879 GCA_006410635.1 Cephalophus harveyi | reverse complement strand
GGCCATTTTGTCACTTTGCCTCAGTTGAGCATCTAGGAAGTATTAAAACTGTGAAGCCTTCTCAGTGCACTTTGAACCTGGAAAACAATCAAAAACAGGCCCATGGGACTATGACTCAGAGAGGTGACAAGAGTCATCTCCATCCAGGAATGGGGACGTATAAGGAACAAAACCCAGACTCAGAATAATAAATTCCGTACTCCCCCCCCCAGATCCCGGATTGTGATGTGTGTCTGGGGGCCCCAAAGAAACAGGAGGAGAGAAGGACCTTTTGATTGAGAAGCCTGGTCTGGGAAGACAGGAATGGAGGTGTGGGTGGGGACAGATAAGCGGGCGGGGATGGAGGTGGTGGCCCAGCTTTTCCAAAGTTGAGTTTGAGGGTGGGGGGAGGAGTCGGTGGAGAGCCATGGGAGACTAGGGAATGGATGGCTCTTATTTCATGCTTGCCTTTTTTTTTCCTAAAATGTAAAGGGTCCTATCAGGAAACTGGAAACCACCCTAGTTATTTCAAATGTAGGTCATTTAATCCAGGGAATCGTTTAATCCAGTGGCAGGACAAAAAGTGGATACTGAGATAACCATCTCTCTTGAACTGTAGGAAGCGGCCACCCCTTGGCTGGGGCACTTAAGGAAAGAAGTTAATTTAGTTATCTGGTGCCAAGGTTAACAATTCACCCCTTAAATTTCGTGGCTTGAAATAACAGTGGTCACTCATGGCTCAGAACTTCTCTGTTAAGAATTGAGAACAGCTTGGTGAGTGGTTTTGGCCGGGGATCTCTCTTGTGGTTGTGGTCAGATCCTGCCCAGGGCTGCAATGCTTTGAGGGCTTCACTGGGGCCAGAGGGTCCCTTTCCAAAGACCTTCTATACATGGCTCATGCTCATGGCTGCAAACTGGGCTGGCTGTTGACTAGAGGCCTCGGCCCCGCTCAAAGGCCTCTTCACAGGCCCCTTGAGTGTCCTCACAGCATCCTCGAGGGTGAGCGTCCCAAAAGAGCAAAGCAGAGGCTCCGCTGCCTTTTCGGACCTAATCTCAGAAGGCACACAGGCTTGCTTCCACCATGTTCCACCGGTCACACAGACCAACCCCAGTCCAGCCTGTGAGCTGTCTACACAAGGCCACAAATACAGCCCAGGAGAAATCACTGGACTCTTCTTGGAAGCTCGCTAGAGACGTGGAAAACAGTGCTTAGATTTTTGATGTGTGTTAGGGGGAAGGGCTGAGTTCCAGTTGGTGCTGGACCTTCTTACTAAGAGGATAGATGCAGGACTTCCCCAGTGGTCCAGTGGTTAAGAACCCACCTTCCAGTACAAGGGACATAGGTTCAATCCCTGATCAGTGTACTAAGGTTCTGCATGCTGTGGGTCAACTAAACCTGTGTGTCCACACGCTCTGGAGCCCACGTGCCATAACTAAGACCAGATGCAGCCAAAAGTAATTTAAAAAAAAAAAAAATGCAAAAATAGTGCTAGAGCTAAACATCGGCTCCTGCTGGACAAGGGCAGAAGGAAGTCTCTTCACCTGCTCCATGTTTCAGTCTCCCTCAGCGGGCCCCTGTTAGCAGGCCCAGCTCAACAGGAAGCCAGTTGCAAGGAAATCTGGGAAATGTAGTTTTCAGCAGTCCAGCAACAGCATCACAGAACAGACAGTGGAGCGGGCTTGGGGCCGAGGTACCATAAGCAACCAGCACAACCCAGCCTTTTGGCTCCTCCTCACCCACACACACCTTTCTACCATATTTGATTTCCATACAACTCTTAACAACTTAATGCTTCCACATAACAAGACGCAGATATCTTTTGTACACAGATGTGTCGTTCTCTTTCTAAAGCCAAAAATTAGGAACAGTTCAGGAAGAGGAAAACTAGGCACCGTGGTTATTCCAGAAATACCTAAAAATCATAACATACTATGACCAAGTAGGATTTACCCCGGGAATGTGATAGTGGTTCAGTATTTCGAAAGTAAATCCGTGGAGAACCACAGCAAGATGCCACTTAGCACCCACAGGATGGCCATAATTTTTAAAAAGAAAGGAAAAATATGTTGGTAAGGACGTGGATGAATTAGAAACTCACTTCTCTGTTAATGAGAATATAAAATGGTGCTGCCGCTGGTGCCTGGCAGTCCCTCAAAGTGTTACACAGCGTTATGGGGCTTCCCTGGTGGTCCCGTTTTTACGAAATTGCCTGCTAATTCAGGGGACATGGGTTCAACCCCTGGTCCCGGAAGATCCCACATGCCACGGGGCAACTAAGCCTGTGTGCCCCAACTCCTGAGCTTACACTCTGGAACCCACGAGTCACAGCTACGGAGCCCGAGGGCTGCAGCTGCTGAAGCCAGCCTGCCCTAGAGCCTGGCGGCGAGAAGACGCGCCGCCACAACGAGAAGCCCCCTCACCGTAATGAAAAGCAGCCCCTCCTCACCGCGACTAGAGACAGCCCTGTGCGCAGCGACAAAGACCCAGAACAGCCAAAAATACATATTAAAAAAAATTTTTAACAGAGTTATGACCCACCAATCCCCCTCTCAGGTTTACAAACAGAAGAGGTGGAAACGTACACATAAAAACTTGTAAGTGAAGGTGCATAGCAACATTATTTGTAATAGTCAAAAAGTGGGAACAACCAAATGTCCATCACCAGCTAAATGGACAAACAAAACTAGTATATCCATACAATGGATTATTATTCAGCCATGAAAAGGAATGAAATAGTGATACATGTTACAGTGTGGATAAACCCAGAAAACATAATGTTGAGAGGAAGAAGCCAAACATAGAAGGTCACATGTTGATGACTCTGTGTACATGAAATGTCTGGAATAGGCAAATTCATAGAGACAGAAAGATTCGTTGCGGGAAGGGTAGATGGGGTGTGTGTGTGTGTGTGTGTGAGTGAGTGTGTGTGAGTGTGCACTCAGTCATATCTGACTCTTTGCCACTCCACGGACGGTAGCTCACCAGTCTCCTCTGTCCATGGAGTGTTCCTGGCGAGAATACTGGAGTGGGTTGCTGTGCCCTCCTCCAGGGGGTCCTCCCGATCCAGGGCTTGAACCTGCATCCCTTGCGTCTCCTGCACTGGCAGCAGGTTCTTCACCACTAGCGCCTCCTGGGAAGTCACTCCTACTGTGTTAAATCCACCCCTTGAGGGCTTGATGGTGCTCTTTCAGTGACTACATTTTCAGTTTTTTAGAAACTTTATTTGGCTCTTTGTCAGATGGAGTGCTTGTTGTCTTACAGTTTGGGTTTATTATTTTATGTCTTTTAAGAGTCTTCAGCATACTGAATTTTATGTTCTCTTTCATGCTGTTGTTGTATATCCTCAGGATCTAGGGGCTATAATTGTCCTAACTGTAACTTTGATTCTCACATGTGAAAATTTGTTTAAGGGCTTTGATGTTTCTTTAAATTTTTTTTTTTTTTTTTTTGGCTGTGGTGGGCTTGCATTGCTGCACGTGGGCTTTCCTTCGTCGTGGTGAGTGGGGGCTACCTTTGGTCGTGATGCACGGCTTCTCTTAGTGGTGGCTTCTCCTGCTGCCAAGCTAGGTGCGCGGGGCTGCAGTAGTTGTGGCTCATGGGCTCTAGAGTTCTGGTTCAGTAGTTGAGGACACGGGCTTAGTTGCTCTGCAGCATCTGGGAGCTTCCCAGACCAGGGGTCAAACCACTGTCCCTTGCATTGCAAGGCAGATTCTTAACCACTGCACCATGAGAGAAGCCCTCGACACTTCTTTTTTTTATTATTATTTTTTAAGTGAAGGATAATTGCTTTACAGAATTCTGTTGTTTTCTGTCAAACCTCAACATGAATCAACCATAGTATACATATATTTCTTATATGTATACGACATTTGTTAATAATGGGTACAATAATGGGTACAATTTTCATTGTAGATGAGTCCAACCGCCATACTTAGCCCAAAACTTTATGTATACATAATACATAATTAGTCTGAATTAGTCTGGTTTTTTTTTGTTTTTTTTTCCTTGTAAATCTCATCTCCTGTCACTCCTGGTTACAGACCCTCACTAACACCTAAGGGAAGATACGTTATACTCATTGTCGGTCATGTGTGATGTTTGTTTCTAGACTCCTGGGTTTTCTCTTTCTTCCCTGGGAGCTCAGCTGTGCATCTAAAATAACTTTAATTTGATCAAACATTTCAAAGGGTTTTACTTGTCGAGTTTTCTGGTTATCCTAGCTGCCAAATCAGAAGCACATGGGGAGGTTTCTCAGAACATGTTTCCTAGGCCTTCTTCCCCTGCCAAAATCCTGACACTGCCTCCTAGAGAGTCTGCCAAAATCTGGGTGGATCTGGGGCCAGAAATGGGGTGACAGTGGGGATTGTTCCTCTGTAACTTGAGAAGCGGCGCTAGTGGTAAAGAACCCACCTGCCAGTGCAGGAGACGCAAGAGATGTGGGTTCGATCCCTGGGTCGAGAAGATCTCCTGGAGGAGGGCATGACAACCCACTCCAGGATTCTTGCCTGGGAATTCCACGAACAGAGGAGCCTGGAGGGCTACAGTCTATAGGGTTGCAAAGAGTCGGACACAACTGAAGCCACCGAGCACCCACGCACAATGTGGGAAACAACACAACTCACTTCCCCGGTGTCCTGATTCAGTTCCTGGTGTCTCAGACTTCTGTGCCTGATGCACCCACAGAAGATGCGGAGTAAATGTACAGTGAGTACGTGAATGCATGAAAGATGACTGGGTGACGCCTGGGGTCAGCGTAATACCCACTGTGCAGGTCTGATGTGTGATTAAACCAGAGAGCAACTGCTCAGTACAGATCATCTTCCCTTCCCCTAAAACAGGGAGGAGGAGCTTACCACCACCCCCACGGGCTTGGCAGGCCCAGGTCAGACTACCCTCGGGGTGGACAACCTGCATTCCAGCCTCTGTCTGGGTCTCTGAGGACCTCGATGGAGGTCATGAGGGAAGCATGCAGGTTGGCCTGGATTCCATTCTGTGGATTTACACCCACGTGTGCTTGATGAGTGGGCCAGTCAGCCTGGAGGACAGGCCCTAGGGGTATCTCAGAGGTCCGCATTAGGCCCCACCTGTTTGTCCATTCTGGGTGTGACACAGAGTGGAGAAGGATCGGCAGGAGAAGAAGGGGGCGACAGAGGATGAGATGGTTGGATGGCATCACTGACTCAATGGACACGAGTTTGAACAAGCTCCGGGAGATGGTGAAGGACCTGGAAGCCCTGCATGCTGGACTCCGTGGGGTGGCAAAGGGTCAGATATGACTTAGCGACTGAACAACAACAAAGGACCCCTTAGGTGACAGTTAGGACCCTGTAGGGCCTCCATTTGCCCCCTAAAGCCTCAGCTTTTTTTTGGCTGTGGTGGGCTTGCATTGCTGCACGTGGGCTTTCCTTCGTCGTGGTGAGTGGGGGCTACCTTTGGTCGTGATGCACGGCTTCTCTTAGTGGTGGCTTCTCCTGCTGCCAAGCTAGGTGCGCGGGGCTGCAGTAGTTGTGGCTCATGGGCTCTAGAGTTCTGGTTCAGTAGTTGAGGACACGGGCTTAGTTGCTCTGCAGCATCTGGGAGCTTCCCAGACCAGGGGTCAAACCACTGTCCCTTGCATTGCAAGGCAGATTCTTAACCACTGCACCATGAGAGAAGCCCTCGACACTTCTTTTTTTTATTATTATTTTTTAAGTGAAGGATAATTGCTTTACAGAATTCTGTTGTTTTCTGTCAAACCTCAACATGAATCAACCATAGTATACATATATTTCTTATATGTATACGACATTTGTTAATAATGGGTACAATAATGGGTACAATTTTCATTGTAGATGAGTCCAACCGCCATACTTAGCCCAAAACTTTATGTATACATAATACATAATTAGTCTGAATTAGTCTGGTTTTTTTTTGTTTTTTTTTCCTTGTAAATCTCATCTCCTGTCACTCCTGGTTACAGACCCTCACTAACACCTAAGGGAAGATACGTTATACTCATTGTCGGTCATGTGTGATGTTTGTTTCTGGACTCCTGGGTTTTCTCTTTCTTCCCTGGGAGCTCAGCTGTGCATCTAAAATAACTTTAATTTGATCAAACATTTCAAAGGGTTTTACTTGTCGAGTTTTCTGGTTATCCTAGCTGCCAAATCAGAAGCACATGGGGAGGTTTCTCAGAACATGTTTCCTAGGCCTTCTTCCCCTGCCAAAATCCTGACACTGCCTCCTAGAGAGTCTGCCAAAATCTGGGTGGATCTGGGGCCAGAAATGGGGTGACAGTGGGGATTGTTCCTCTGTAACTTGAGAAGCGGCGCTAGTGGTAAAGAACCCGCCTGCCAGTGCAGGAGACGCAAGAGATGTGGGTTCGATCCCTGGGTCGAGAAGATCTCCTGGAGGAGGGCATGACAACCCACTCCAGGATTCTTGCCTGGGAATTCCACGAACAGAGGAGCCTGGAGGGCTACAGTCTATAGGGTTGCAAAGAGTCGGACACAACTGAAGCCACCGAGCACCCACGCACAATGTGGGAAACAACACAACTCACTTCCCCGGTGTCCTGATTCAGTTCCTGGTGTCTCAGACTTCTGTGCCTGATGCACCCACAGAAGATGCGGAGTAAATGTACAGTGAGTACGTGAATGCATGAAAGATGACTGGGTGACGCCTGGGGTCAGCGTAATACCCACTGTGCAGGTCTGATGTGTGATTAAACCAGAGAGCAACTGCTCAGTACAGATCATCTTCCCTTCCCCTAAAACAGGGAGGAGGAGCTTACCACCACCCCCACGGGCTTGGCAGGCCCAGGTCAGACTACCCTCGGGGTGGACAACCTGCATTCCAGCCTCTGTCTGGGTCTCTGAGGACCTCGATGGAGGTCATGAGGGAAGCATGCAGGTTGGCCTGGATTCCATTCTGTGGATTTACACCCACGTGTGCTTGATGAGTGGGCCAGTCAGCCTGGAGGACAGGCCCTAGGGGTATCTCAGAGGTCCGCATTAGGCCCCACCTGTTTGTCCATTCTGGGTGTGACACAGAGTGGAGAAGGATCGGCAGGAGAAGAAGGGGGCGACAGAGGATGAGATGGTTGGATGGCATCACTGACTCAATGGACACGAGTTTGAACAAGCTCCGGGAGATGGTGAAGGACCTGGAAGCCCTGCATGCTGGACTCCGTGGGGTGGCAAAGGGTCAGATATGACTTAGCGACTGAACAACAACAAAGGACCCCTTAGGTGACAGTTAGGACCCTGTAGGGCCTCCATTTGCCCCCTAAAGCCTCAGCATTCCTTCTCCAGCCCTTCCCCACTCATCCTGTCCTCAACTCTTTCCTGACTCTCAGCAGAGAATTCCACCTGCAGCAGGGCTGCCCACCCTAGGGCCTCCAGCTCATCTCTCCAGGTCTCCAGCTGGTTGCAGGAAGACCCAAAGACTCCTCAAAGGCCAAGTGCCCAGACACAGACTTCAGTTTCCCCCAAGCATCCTGCCCTCCTTCTGGGATTCCAACTCCAAAGTGTCATCCTTATCCATCCAACCCAGGCAGACACCTGGGAGTCACCATGGACTCCGGCCTCCTCTTTCTGAAAGTCTTCAGGATGGAATCTACTTCTGGGCATCTCTGCAATCAGGCCTCTGCCTGCCACTGTCCCTCTGCATCATCATCTGAGGTCAGCCACCAGCATGGCCCTCTGGGTCATCATACCTCCTAACTCAGTCTGGGGTTGGTGGGCCCCTGCTCAGGGCCTCAGACTCACTTTGTCTACCTCCAACGGTGGTTTGCTTTCTTTTTATTTTTTCTTAATTTAAAAAATATTTATCTGGCTGTGCCAGGTCTTAGTTGTGGCGTATGAACTCCTTAGTTGCGCCACGTGGAATCTGGTTCCCTGACCAGGCATAGGATCCGGAACCCCTGCTTTAGGAGCTCAGAGTCCTACCCACGGGGCCACCAGGGAATTCCCTGCTTTTGCTTTTAAATGAGCTAACACTATAAACTGTGGAAAATTCTGAGAGAGATAGGAATACCAGACCACCTAACCTGCCTCTTGAAAAATCTGTATGCAGGTCAGGAAGCAACAGTTAGAACTGGACATGGAACAACAGACTGGTTCCAAATAGGAAAAGGAGTTACTGAACTGAACTGAACACTATACACTAGATTTCACATACAAGGAAAGAACTCTGGCTGCTCTTGAGTAATTTATTGGGCCCACGTGCATGTTCTTCCCTTGGTGTCCCCAAGTGGCAGCCATACACTGATGATCACAGACCCCCAAGGACAAGCCTTGCTCTTCAGGGCACTTGAGATTAAAGCTCTTCCCCTGTCCATCGTCACCCTCTCTGCTCCCAACTACAGCCCAGAGTTGACCCATTCGGCAGCTGGTCCAAGTCCCTGCAGAGGAAATCAGCCTCTTTAACCCAGCATTTGAGGCCCTTCCCCAAGCCACTCAGACCACCCTCCAGCCTCACCTTCTTCCCTAGAGAAACACAGCTTACTGGCCTCACAATTCCTAGATACCACTTGCTTTCCCAAACCTGTCTCCATGGAGTTGAGCTTTTTGTCTGCTTGGCTTACATAAGCTGACTGTACAGAACCACACACACAAAAGTGGGCACACTGAGTGTAAAACATCATCTGCTTTTTTTTTTTTTTTTTAGACATTATAGAGTTCTGCTTAAAATGTTTATTTGGCTGCATCGGGTCTTAGTGGCAGCATGGGAACTTATAATTTCGCATGTGGGATCTAGTTTTCCGACCAGGGATCGAACCTGGGCCCCCTGCACTGGGAGCATTGGAGTCTTAGCCACTGGACCAGGATGGAAGTCCCCGCAGTGAGCTGTCTTTAAGGAAAGATGTTTCTGCAAACTTTTCATTATGAGGCATTTCAAACATTAAGAAACCTTGAAATAATAAGTTAATGAGTCCCTTACACCCGCCGCCTACATCCAATAATTGTTAACATCTGGCAGTGTGTGTACAAGGTTAATTGTTTGGTTGGTTTTGCTGAACTATTTGAAATCACTTTGCAAACATCATGACATTTCACTTCCTGAACATAGTGACTACTTCGGCATGCAGACGCCTCCTAAAAATACATTATCTTCAAAACCACAAAACCATGATCCGACTCAAGAAAATTAACAAGAGGGACTTCTCTGGTGGTCCAGAGGCTAAGACTCTGCGCTCTCAAATGCAGGGGGCCCAGGTTCAATCCCTGGTCAGGGAATTAGATCCCTCATGCTGCAACTAAGACCCAAATAAATATTTTTAAAAACGAAAAGCAAATAATAATTTCCAGTATTACTACTATCTAGTCTAAAGTCAGTTTCCCCAGTTTTCTCAGCTAAGCATTTTATAGCTGCGTTGTTATTCTTTCCTGGTCGCATCAGTACCCAGTCAAGGCTCAGGGCACCTTTGTCTGTCGTTCTCTTTCTTCCTGTGCCCCCACCAATCCTTTCATCCCTGGTATTTTATTTTATTTTTTTTGTACCAGGCCAATCGTCTCGTACAAAGTTCCATCTTCTGGATCTGTCATTTTCCTTGAGGTGGCGCTTACCTCATTCCTCCGTCCCCTTTATTTTCTGTAAATGGGAAGAGAAGTTAAATATAGAGACTCGACTTGGCTCAGTTAATCATTTTGACAGAAACATCTCATGGCTGGAGTTCCCTAGTGGTGCAGTGGTTAAGACTGCACTTCCAAAGCAAGGGGGCCTGGGTTCGATCCCTGGTCAGGGAACTAGATCCCCCATGTTGCATCTAAGAGTTTCATTCTGCAACTAGAGATCCTCCCTGATGCTGGGAAAGACAGGGCAGGAGGAGAAGGAGAGGAGAGAGGATGAGATGGTTGGATGGCATCACCAACTCAATGGACATGAGTCTGAACAAACTCTGGGAGATAGTGAAGAACAGGAAGCCTGGTATGCTGCAGTCCATGGGGATGCAAAGACTCGTTCATGACTTAACAACTAAAAAACAACTAGAAGTCCTGCATGCTGCAACTAAGACCCAGCACAGCCAAGTAAATAAGCAAATGGAAAACTTGAAATGACTCATGGGTGCTGAGCTGTGTTCAGTCGAGTCTGACTCTCTGCTACCCCATGGACTGTAGCCCACCATGCTCCTCTGTCCATGGGATTCTCCAGGCAAGAATACTGGAGTCGGTTGCCGTGCCCTGCTCCAGGGGATATTCCTGACTCAGGTATCGAACCCAGATCTCTTAAGGCTCCTGCATCGCAGGCAGATTCTTTGCCGTTGAGCCACCAGGGAAGCCCCCATCTCATGGGTGGTGTGATGTAAATAGGGGAAAAGAGTTTGATTTACTCTCTATGTTTTGACTGATGCCTGGAACTAACTGGTGGACATTACAGGGAAAAGGAAGCTGTGTGTGGAGACAGAGCTGCTGAATGCGGCATGGGCTGCCTGAGGAGGTGGTGAGCTCCTTGTCACTGGGGGGTATCCCAGAAAGCTTGTGGACCGTCAAGTACATTGGTGAAGAATCTCTTGCTTTGGTTAGTGCACTCCAGCCCCCTCTCACCTGCTGGATGATTTAAGGGGTGCTTTTGGTCGTCATGGTGACTGCAAATATTGTTGATGCATGGTGGATGCTGAGATCCTTGCAACTTTCGAGACAGTCCCGTAAATACAGCCACGTACCCAACAGGCTACTGAGAACTTCTGGGCAAGCATTTCATTAGAAAAGGGGCTTTTGGACTCTTTAGCAATGGAGTTATTTTTCAAACAATAGCTTCATAGAACCGAGTACACAGAATAGAGTCACGGTGCTTAAAGCTGGGGTCATGGCTGCGGGGCCCCTTCTCCAGGCTCCTCAGGCACCAAAGCACACCTGTGAAAGCCACAGAGCTGGGGAACCTGAGATCCAGATGCTTCTGAAATTCTCCATCACAGGAGTGGGGTGGTTCATTCCAGGCCTCACTGCCAGCATCACTCACGCTGTGGGTACCTGCAGGCTGGTGCTGGTCCTCTCAGGCTCAGGTGAGGAGCAGGAAGCGTGGTCCAGCCAGGGCCTGGCAGGGGCCCCGTAATGTTTCTTAAAGGCCAATCTGAAACATTCATTTTCTCCAATAAGAAATACATTCACGTGCCAGAAGTTCAGGAGGCCCACGCAATTATACTGTGGCTTTGCCAGCAGATCAGAGGTTCATGCTCTTTCCAGAAAACAACTTGTTTTTAATGGGCATGTACTTTCCTTTTTTCTTTCCGTCTCAGCCTTAGAGATCCCTGATTGCAGTATATGGAAAGGTTTCTCATTTCTTTTTTGTAACTTCTTTATTTAAAGTGTAATATAATACACATATATAAAGGTGTATACATACAGGAAAAGTGAAAGTGAAGTCACTCAGTCGTGTCCGACTCTTTGTGACCCCATGGACTGTAACCTACCAGGCTCCTCTGTCCATGGGATTCTCCAGGCAAGAATACTGGAGTGGGGTGCCATTTCCTTCTCCAGGGGATCTTCCCAACCCAGGGATCAAACCCAGGTCTCCTGCATTGCAGGCAGACACTTTAACCTCTGAGCCACCAGGGAACCCTATAGCTCAATGAATTTTCACACACCCAATTGACCAGCATCTAGATGAAGCGGTAGGTTCCAGCTTGGGATTCTCCAGGCAAGAATACTGGAGTGGGGTGCCATTTCCTTCTCCAGGGGATCTTCCCAACCCAGGGATCAAACCCAGGTCTCCTGCATTGCAGGCAGACACTTTAACCTCTGAGCCACCAGGGAACCCTATAGCTCAATGAATTTTCACACACCCAATTGACCAGCATCTAGATGAAGCGGTAGGTTCCAGCCTCCCAATACCAGCATGTGCTACCCCAAAAGTAACTGCTCTCCTGACTTCTAACACTGGAGTTGAGTTTTGCCTGTTTTTTGGACATTTATTATATAAATAGACTCAGTATGTTTTTATGTCTGGTTTTTTGTTTTTTGGCTGCACCATGAGACATGTGGGATCTTAGTTCCCCCACCAGGGATGGAACCCGAGTGCGCCCCCCCTACAGTGGACGTGCCGAGTCTTAACCACTGGGCTGCCAGAGGAGTCCCTGTGTCTGGCTTCTTTCATTTATCCACACTGTGTGCAGTCGTAGCCGATTCATTGTCACTTTGGTGAGCTACTCCACTGAATGACCTGACTACTTTTTCATCTATTCTACCACTGATGGGCTTCCAGGTGTGTTCCAAGGTTTTCTTCTGCCCACATGTGCCTGTGCTCACAGTCCTGTCTGCTTCTTTGCAACCCCATGGACTGTAGCCTGCCAGGCTCCTCTGTTAATGGGGACTCTCCGGGCAAGAATACTGCAGCGGGTAGCCATGCCCTCCTCCAGGGGAATCTTCCCAACCCAGGGATCGAACCCAGGTCTCCTGCATTGCAGGCGGATTCTTTACCATCTGAGCCACCAGGGAAACAGTTGTCTTTGGAAAGAGAAATTGGGTGCCCTGGAGCCCAGGGCGTTGGGGGAAATAAACTTTTTACCTTACACCCCTGGGTGGATTCTGAATCTTATGCTATTAAGCTTACTCTTAAAAACAAATGTTATCCATGTGTATATGTACACACACCTGTGTATATACATATTAGAACATGGACGTATATTAGAATATTTGGGAAGTAGAGAAGTTGGGCTTTTGGGGGAGGTAATGTTTGAGACTGGCTTAAAAAAAATTTTTTTTTTATTTTGTATTAGGGTATAACCAATTAATGTTGTCATAGTTTCAGGTGGACAGTGAAGGGACTAAGCCATACAGATGTATCCATTCTCTCCCAAACTCCCCTCCCATCCAGGCTGCCACATAACATTAAACAGACTTCCCTGGGCTGTACAGTAGGTTCTTGTACTAAGTGGTTTCATGCTAAGTGTGTGCTAAGTCGCTTCAGTCATGTCCGACTCTTTGCAACCCCATGGACGTAGCCCACCTGGCTCCTCTGTCCATGGGATCTCCAGGCAAGAATACTGGAATGGGTTTCTATGCCCTCCTCCAGGGGATTTCCTGACCCCGGGATCAAACACATGCTTATGATGTCTCCTGCACTGGCAGGTGGGTTCTTTACCACTTCAGTTCAGTTCAGTTCAGTTGTTCAGTCATGTCTGACTCTTTGCGACCCCATGAATCCTAGCACGCCAGGCCTCCCTGTCCATCACCAACTCCCAGAGTTCACTCAGACTCATGTCCATTGAGTCAGTGATGCCACCCAGCCATCTCATTCTCTGTCGTCCCCTTTTCCTCCTGCCCCCAATCCCTCCCAGCATCAGAGTCTTTTCCAATGAGTCAACTCTTCGCATGAGGTGGCCAAAGTACTGGAGTTTCAGCTTTAGCATCATTCCTTCCAAAGAAATCTCAGGGCTGATCTCCTTTAGAATGGACTGGTTGGATCTCCTGGCAGTCCAAGGGACTCTCAAGAATCTTCT
>SJYT01051763.1:295328-316689 GCA_006410635.1 Cephalophus harveyi | reverse complement strand
CTAAAGCTGAAACTCCAGTACTTTGGCCACCTCATGCGAAGAGTTGACTCATTGGAAAAGACTCTGATGCTGGGAGGGATTGGGGGCAGGAGGAGAAGGGGACGACTGAGGATGAGATGGCTGGATGGCATCACTGACTCGATGGATGTGAGTCTGAGTGAACTCCGAGAGATGGTGATGAACAGGGAGGCCTGGCGTGCTGCGATTCATGGGGTCGCAAAGAGTCGGACACGACTGAGCGACTGAACTGAAGCTCCTCCTTCCTTTCAAAGGCTGCGTTGTTCAGTAAGGGAGCCACCAGCCACATGTGCTATTTAAATTTCAATGTCGTTTGGTTAAAATTAAACAGAATTTAAAAATGCGTTCCATAGTCACATTAACTACCTTTCAAATGCTCAGAACCTCCTCAAGGTGGACAGAACAGAAATTATTTGAAATGCTCAGCTGAAGTCCCAGGAAAGAGAGAAATCCCAGATGCCAGAAATAAGAGGGGGCTGACCCCTGCAGAGAACAGCTTGCCCTGCTTCTGGAGTGAGGATAGGGGCATAACAGAGGCTTGTGCTCAAGTGCATGTGGGGATAGGAGACAGCCTTGGGAGCATGCCTAAGCTCGGGGCAGGTCCTGAGAGCTCTGTCTAAAGCTGGACCTTTAAAGAACTTGAGAAAAAATGCCCATCTAGGGGGCTTCCCCGGTGGCTCAGTGGTAAAGAATCTGCCTGCCAATGCAGGAGACATGGGTTCGATCCCTGGTCTGGGAAGGTCCCACATGCCACGGAAGAGCTAAGCTCGTGCACCACATCTACTGAACCTGTGCTTCAGAGCCTGTGCTCAGCAACAAGACAGAAGCCACGTAAGAAGCCCCACACAACGAGTAGCCTTCCGCTCACCAAAAGTCTGAGAAAAAACCCATGCAGCAACGAAGACCCAGCATACCCCCAAATAAATAAACGAATAAAATTATTTTTAAAAATGCTCACCTACAAGGAGGTGACAAGCAAGCTTGTCTGTTGCAGCCTGAGAATCAGAACTCCCAACCCAGCATTGCACTGACTGGACAGGAATGGTTCAGAAAACTCCCAACTCGAAAGACAGAAGTACTGAACAAAGCCTGAGGATACTTCTGGGGTAAAAGCGAAAAGGGGAAAAAAAAGCTTGGAAGTCGTGCTCCCAAGATCCAGGCTGCAACAGATTCTATTGGAGGGAAAAAACAAGAACCAGCCACCCTAAGGATGAGCTCACAGTAAGAAATGTCAAAACCCCCGGGGGCATGATTCACTGGGGTGGAAACTCAGAAGACAAAACAAACCAGAGGCCCCAGGTCTCCAGAATACAGGACAACAATCTGAAAGAGAACATAAAGTAAGTCTGTTAAAGGTGATTACAGAGAGGTTGCCGGACTTCCCTGGAGGTCCAGTGGTTAAGACTCTGCACTTCTACTGTGGGGGGCGTGGGTTGGATCCCAGGTCTGAGAACTAAAATCCCGAGTGCCAAAAAAGTGGGGGGTGGGGTGGGGGGGAGAGTGGTTGCCTTTAGGGGTAAGGAGTGGACATGAGGGAGATTTCTAGGGTACTGGAATATTCTGTGTCCTGATCCAAGTGCCAGTTACCTGTATTTGTTCAATTTTTGAAGATTTAGTGACATGCATACGTAGGATTTGTATCCTTTTCAGATGTATAATTCAGTGGCATCACTGACTCAATGGACAGGAGTTTGAGCAAGCTCGGGGAGTTGGCAACGGACAGGGAAACCTGGCGTGCTGCGGTCCACGGCGTCGGAAAGAGTTGGACATGACTGAGTGACTGAACTGAACTGATGTTATAATTCAATACAACCATTTAACAAATGATTAAAGGAAAAATATTAGGAATTAGAAAGCTAAAGAATAAGACATTATCGGGGTGGAGACAGAAGCAGGGTGGTTTTGTGGGGTTTTTTGGCTGCACCTTGCGGCTTATGGGACCTTAGCTTCTCAGCATGGGATGGAACCCGTGTCCTTGGCAGTGCAAGCGTGGAGTCCTAACCACTGGGCCAAGGAGACAGGTTTTAAGAAGAATCAAACAGAACTTGTAAAGATAAAAATGCACTCAATGTAACACAATTTTAAAAGGGCAATTAGTAACGTAACAAGTTAAATGAATCCAAAATTAAAATGACTGACCTGGGAGACATATCTGAGGAACAGATTGTGCTCAGAACGCACAGAAGGGTAAAATGGTGGAAAATATGTAACAGAAGTTAGGACACATAGAAGGAAGAATAACAAAGTCACACAGGTCTAAGAAGTTCTATAAGGAGAAACAAAGAATGGGGGAAAGACAATATTTAAAGAGAGGATGGTTACTAATTTTCCAGGATTGGCAAAAGAAAGGATGTTAAAGATTCAAGAAGCTGCTCAAAACAGTAAGTCCACATTTATTTACTTATTAGCTGCCTGTGCAGCATGTGGGTCTTAGTTCCCCGATCAGGATCGAACCTAGGCCCTGGCAGTGAAAGCACCAAGTCCTGGTGGACCGCCAGCGAATTTCCAAAATTAAAATTTGTTTGTGCTTCAAGCAGCACCATAAAGAAATGAAAAAAGACCCATAAACCTGTGAGATGGCTATAATCAAAGAGACAGATTTAAAAAAAAAAAAAAAAAAAGACAGATAACAAGTGCTAAGGAGGATGGGGAGACACTGGGACCCTTAAGTACTGCTGGTGGGAATATGAAATGGTACAGTCACTTTGGAGAACAGTCCAAAGAAAGCTCCTCAAATCATGAAACACAGAGTTAACCACACCCTAGAGAAGGGAAAACATGTTTCTACACAAAAACTAGTACACAAAAGTTCCTGCGACTTCATTCGTAATGGCCCCAAATGGAAGCCACCCAAATGTCCACCGACTGCTGAATGGATGGCTAACATGCAGCATGCCCACGTGATGGAATTTATTTCACGATAAAAAGGAATAAAGTGCTGCACATGGATGTACGGTACGGCACAGCATGCGTGAAGCTTGAAAATATTATGCTAAATGGAAGAAGCTAGTCACAAAGCACCACATTTGATTCCATGTAAATGGGATGTCCAGGGCAGGGAGGCTCAAGAGGGAGGTGGTACATGCATAATGATGGGGAAACAGTGGAAACAGTGTCAGACTTTATTTTTTGGGGCTCCAAAATCACTGAAGATGGTGACTGCGGCCATGAAATTAAAAGACGCTTACTCCTTGGAAGAAAAGTTATGACCAACCTAGACAGCACATTGAAAAGCAGAGATATTACTTTGCCAACAAAGGTCTGTCTAGTCAAGGCTATGGTTTTTCCTGTGGTCATGTATGGATGATGGACTGTGATGAAAGCTGAGCACCAAAGAATGGATGCTTTTGAACTGTGGTGTTGGAGAAGACTCTTGAGAGTCCCTTGGACTGCAAGGAGATCCAACCAGTCCATTCTGAAGGAGATCAGCCCTGGGTCTTCTTCAGAAGGAATGATGCTAAAGCTGAAACTCCAGTACTTTGGCCACCTCATGCGAAGAGTTGACTCATTGGAAAAGACTCTGATGCTGGGAGGGATTGGGGCAGGAGGAAAAGGGGACGACAGAGGATGAGATGGCTGGATGGCATCACTGACTCGATGGACGTGAGTCTGAGTGAACTCCGGGAGATGGTGATGGACAGGGAGGCCTGGCGTGCTGCGATTCATGGGGTCGCAAAGAGTCGGACACGATTGAGCGACTCAACTGAACTGAACTGAACTGCCTTGTATGGCAGAAACCAACACAATGCTGTAAAGCAATTAAAAGACAAATTAAAAAAACAGTAATAATAAATGGAACATCCAGAATGGACAAATTTATAGACAGTAGATTAGCTGGTCTCTAACTCTGGAGTAAAATATGGGGAGTTAAGGCTAAGGAGAGCAGTTTCTTCTGGGTATTGCAAATGTTCTGAACTTGATTTTGTTTATGGTTGCACAACTCCGTGATTATACTACAAACCACTGAATTACACACTTTAAATGGGTGAATGGCACGGTATATAAATGATATCTCAATAAAATTATTAAAAATAATACTAATAAAGCACATGAGTGGTGCCATTATTGAATCACAGGGTGCTTTTGTCTACAGAGCACCAGCAGTGGCTGCAGAAGCTCTCTGCAAGACTACCCCAGTGGAGGGATGGGAGGAAATGGGATGATGAAGAAAGGGTCTTAGTCAAACTCCAAATATTTTCATTTGATACCCAGTTTTCATAGAAGCAACTGGTATTTATTGAATTTCCTCTGTGAGTCAGGCCCTGCTTTCAGGTGCCAAGACTTCATCTGCCAGCAAAACAAACTCCCCATCCTCAGGGAAGATGGA
The DNA here is from genome assembly GCA_006410635.1 of Cephalophus harveyi. Taxonomy (NCBI): domain Eukaryota; kingdom Metazoa; phylum Chordata; class Mammalia; order Artiodactyla; family Bovidae; genus Cephalophus; species Cephalophus harveyi. Next base: position 312,344 of record SJYT01051763.1, on the reverse strand, counting down.
CTTTAGATAAGAAAATGACAAACAAGTAAGAAGTCAGGTTAGACAAGCTAGGAAAAAGAACCAGCAGGGCAGAAAAGAGATAACTGGTATTGGGTTGGCCAGAAAGTTGGTCCAAGCTTTTCTGTACCATCTTATGGAAAAAGCCAAATGAACGTTTTGGCCAACCCAATATTTTGCATACAACAAGTTAGGAAAGCTCCTTTGAGCAGAGGCCTGAAGGAAGCAGTGGTGGGTGCTGTGTGGGTATCAGGGGGCAGGAAAAGCAAAGTCTTAAAGTGGGAAGGTGATCAGGGTGTTAGAGGAACAAGAAAGAAAAGGGTAGTTGGATGGATGAGTGATGGGAGAGACAGGGAGGAGGGGTTGGGAGGGTGAGCAGATAGAAGGGCCTCTGGCTCCTTCCCAGGAAGATGGCAGGGTCCAGAGCACCCTGACTTAGGTTTTAGAAGAAACATGGCCGCTTTATGGAAAATGGACCAAAGGGCCACAGTTGAAGCATCCTTCTTCTCCAAATAGTTTCACCTCTTATTCAATAGATTTGAGATCTTTCTGGTTTTTTTTGTTTGTTTGTTTCTTTGCAAAGTCTGCACACTTTTAGTCCCACTAAGTTATGGTTTTGGTTTAAAAAAAAAAAAACATATTCAGAATTTTTTATTTTCATCATGTATAGATGGTGGTATCATTTTTTCTCATATCCGTTCACTTGTTTGGAAAGTCTGACCTATGAGTAACACTCAGGCTTGTAACAGAAGCTTGGCAGTAGCTCAATACAGATGCTTATTGAGATTCACATGGGCGGATCTGCATAGATTTATACAGTATCAATATGTTTTTTCACATCAATTGGCTAAGTCATTGATCTTAGTCTCAACATAAAAATAATTCACATCTAAGATTTAGATAAGTTAACAGCATTTCACCAAGAAAACACCAACATTTCAGAACTCAAAAATAGCTGAATATTAAAACTATCGTTCGTTTACAGGCAAAGAATTGACAGATTAAAACCACTTCTGGAGATCACATAACTAGTAGTTTAACTGGTGTGGCCAGGATTTAAACACAGGCAGTTTAAAATACAACCCACAAGGGACTTCCCTGGTGGTCCAATGGTTAAGACTCCGAGTTTCCAATGCAAGGAGCACGGTTCAATCCCTGGTTGGGAAACTAAAATCCTACACGCACTGTGCAGTCAAAAAATAAGTAAAATGCAACTCATAAACTTCACCACTACACTAAAGGCACCTCCCAGAAAGAGACATCTGAGTTGGGCCTTCTAGCAGATTGCACCTCCCCACTCCCAGGATTAGGGGGAACTGGCAAAGGCTGGAATATCCGTTCTGGGGAAGGAGTGAGGGACCAAATGAGGATCCCAGCTCATTAGGACAACCTCAGGAGAGGCTCAGCATCTTGCTTTACCATGGAGGCAGTCAGTGCATTTATGGAAATTTCTAGGGTTGGCCTCAATCCTCCAGACCCTGTGTGGGGTGGAAGCTGTGTGGCTGGAGATGAAGGGAGGGGAAACGTCCTAGACAGCAAGCTCTTGGAAGATAGTGAGGATCAGGAGTGTGGCCTGAGATTGGCAGTGGGTCTTGGCTAAGAAGAGAAAGGACGATTAAGCCTGGTGGGAGTTGGTGGCCCTTGGATGGTCCTGGTGCTGGGAGAGCCCCAGCCATAGGCTTTCCTACAAATCCTCCCTCCTTTTATTTCATTCATGATAAACCACACTCTTCTCACTCACACAGGGCCCTGTGGGGGATGACAACTCTCTCAACAAAGGATCCCGTCCTTTAGCAATCTCACCTTGAGGTGGTTGTGGGCTGGGAGACTTTGGTATAAAAAACTTTTCATTTAATCTTTCCAATCTGAGGGAGTGGCTTCTATCTTCCACCTTAGGATAAATGATGATAAAACTGGGATCTTAAAGAAGCTAAGTGACTTGCTTGAGATCACACAGCTAGTAAGAGGCAGAGCCCGGGCTACCTGAGTTAAAAGCTGCTCTGTCAATGCTAGCACTGGGGGAAAGTAGCAGAAAATGCTTAAATATACCAAGAACCGACACGAAACCAAAAAAAGTGAAAGTGTTAATTGCTCAGTCTTGTCCCCACTCTTTGAGACCCCTGGGGACTGTAGTCTGCCAGGTTCCTCTGTGCCTGGAATTCTCCAGGCAAAAATACTGGCGTGGGTAGCCATTCCCTTCTCCAGGGGATCTTCCCAGCCCAGGGATCCAACCCGGGTCTCCTGCATTGCAGGCAAATTCTTTACCGTTTGAGCCATCATTGCAAAAATTCCATGAGGTTTTCAATTTTTCCTAGACACGGAAGGGTTTAAGAGCATCCGCTACTACCACAATCTCAATCACGAACCTGAGAAATTACCAGCATAATTAATTTCCATTGCCTTTCCATTCTGTGCTATTGCTAGAGGGAATTCACTCAAGATAGAATTCTTTTCCAAAAGCAAGATGCAACAACTCTCTGCTTCAAGGACAACTTACACTCCAATCACAACACCCCTTCCCCAAGACCGATACCTAGCTGGCAGTTAGAGCCTCAGCGGCAGGACTCAAAAGATCATCCCCATTGCCTCGCACGCTCAGATCCTGACCCCAATCTCCACCTTCCAGGCCCTTCGCCCCTGTGCGTTCTCAACGGAATGCTCAGCTCAATGTGGCGGGGGATGGGGGGTGGGTGTTCTCCATCCTGGGGGAGGCAGCCCTTTGGTGTTAGCGAGCGACACCCTGGCCGGGTAGATGTAGGAGTGGGACCAAGTAGAGGAGAGCTCTGGGGTCCCTGCCAGGTCTGGTGTTCGGAAAGCTTAGACCAGAGAGCACCGCCGGCCCGGCGCAGATTCCAAGGAGAGCCCGGAGAGGAGCCCTCGCTGCGCGCTGCAGCAGCCAGCGGAAAGGTTCGGGAGGTCAGGCCAGGCTCACGTCCACTGGCAGGGCGGGGCGGGCGCCGGAGGCGGCCGCGGGTGAAGCCCTGGTGCGGGGGGCTAGCACACAATGGGCCGGAGCGCACAGCTGGGCGCGCAGCCAACGCGCCGCCGCACCACGTGGGCCGCAAAGCGCGCTGGGGCCACCAGAGGCCCGTCGGCCCAGGCCGGGCGCGGCGCGGCGTACGTGCGCGCACGCGCGCGTGCGTGCGTGCGATTTGCGATCAGGCGGCGCGGCGGACAGCCCAGGCGGCGGGGCGGGGGGAGTTATATTGCGGGGTCCTTCCTCGCTCACCCTGGTTCCTCTCGGAGCGGAGACGGCAAATGGCGGACTTCGATACCTACGACGATCGGGCCTACAGCAGCTTCGGCGGCGGCAGAGGGTGAGGCGAGCGTGCGCGGGCCCCGGCTGGGCGCGGGAGGCGGGCGGGAGTCTGCGGTGGCGGGGTGGGGCGGAGTGGCGGGGTGGCCCCTGGGCGGCGGCCTTCCCGCGCTCACACCAGGGCGGCGAGCCCTAGGGGCCCGGCTGGGCCGGCGGAGGCCGCGTAGAGGCGCCTGGAGGACCGGGGCCTGGGAATGGCGCGCCCGGGGAGGGTGCGGCGGCGGTTAGGCTCTCGGGGGCTTGCTCGAGGGACAGACCCCTCCTTGTGTCTCCTCCGCCGCCCGCGACGTGTCTTTCCTCTTCCCCGGCCGCAGGGCCGGGCTGCCGCGGCGCCGCGGGCCCGGGACGACGGGCTCCCGCCTCCAGCCCCGTCCCCCAGGACGGCAGGGCCGGCGCGGGGCTCGGCTGCGGAGCGGGGGTGGGGGCCCGCTGCCTGCCCGGCCCCAGCCCGGGTCCCGGCCGCGGCTTCCTGTTGTCAGCCCGCGCTGCAAGTGTGCTGGGCCTGTTTGGCCATGAGACCAGCGGGCTGTGGCGGGTCGGAAGGCCGAGAGAGAGGTGATTCCCTTCCGTTTTCGGGTGAGGCTGGGATTTGGCAGCTGGAGCCCAAGACCAACCAAAACAAACACACACCATAGCATTTTCCTTTTATCCTTCCTTAGATCAGAGTGCCTTACTGGCAAGTGCTGCGTGCTTACTGGCAGATAAATGTTATGATCTGGAGAAGGAATCGCATTTAGCTTCGTTCTGATTCTGGTCATTCAGACTATCTGTGCACCTTGTTTAAAAGAAAAATCCTTGTCTAGTGAATTAAAAGCTTATGGTGCTTAATTCCAGGGACCCGCTCTGCATTTATTTATTTTTATACACGAGTAACCTCATACAGAATTTAGGAGATAGACTGTGAACATCTTGCTATTTGTCAAGGGCACACTTTGCCTTTGTGTGATTTGCAGAAAGGATTACTTTCCCAGGAAAACACCACAATAGTACCTACTGAGGTGTCCAGTCTCCTGAGTTTCAATCCCAAAAGTATCTTTGTTTGGTGAAGAATGATGTTTTAATACCTCGGTTTGGGAATGGCTCAAATAAAAGCTTGTTTGGGTGCGTGAGTGCACCAAGTATCATTCATGACTGTAGAACATGGAAGTTGGGGGAGGTGGAGCCACCTGTTATTTCAAAGAATACTTTATTTGCTAATAAAATGAAATAGATGTTGGATTGCATGTACAATTACTGCCTTTGGGGTAGGTTTCTAGACATCAAATTTGTAGTTAAGTCATCTTGAAATTTAATAACCAGTATTTTTTTCTTTCTCCTAGTTTCAAAAAACATTTGGAAGTACCCAGGAAAACTCTTAAACAGTAGTTCAGATTAAGACAGATCCAAGGAATTTTAGTTGGTTTGGGACTACAATGTTAGTTGTATTTATACAAAACCTGGGATATTTTTTTTTTCAATTCTTGCTTTTGACAAACGTACCAGATGTTCTGGTGACTTGAGGTGTTTGAGTTAGTCTTCCTGTGTGTATCAAGTTTTGACAGTTGGACTGCCTTAATAACAAGTTGATCAAAAGTAAAATTCTCGTTTAAGATGCTGTTTATCAGAATATTAGAAAAGACAAAAGACAGTGTTAGCCATTTGCCCAGATGCACTCCAAAAACTGATATGAGTGAGTATTAGTTGGCACAATACATTTCCTAAGCTTTTTAACAAAAAATCTTTTTGCATTAAGCACCTTCTACAAATGACCTTGGAATTTTCCACTTGACTTCATCTTCATATAAAATACATAGGAGATATTGCTGAGGTAGCTAAAAAGTAGTTTTAAAAAATCTGTTGGTGAATTTGTGTGTTATTTTTTAAGGCAGTGTCTGGAGTGGGTCCAGAAACTTCACAGAGGACCAGACATGTAGTGGTGTGATCTGTGCCAAAACTTTCTTGTTCCAGGTGGTTAATGTTAACTTCATCAGGTCGGAAGTTATCAGTTATTGGGATCTTTGAAATTTAACAAAATGATAGGATCAGATGATCTTCTTCAGTGATCGAGTTATGTTCACATCAGTACTTGTCGCAGGGCTTCCCGAGTGGCTCAACAGTAAAGAATCTGCCTGCCAATGCAGGAGCCACAGGTTCCACCCCTAGGTTCAGAAGATCCTCTGGTGAAGAAATGGCAACCCACTCTGATATTCTTGTCTGGAAGATTCCATGGACAGAGGAGCCTGACGGGCTACAGTCCTTAGGGTCGCAAAGAGACACAACTGAGCATGCATGCACAATACACATCTCGGTGCTGTTTATGTTCACATACAACGCTTAACCATTATAGATGATTACCACTTATGGAATGGTCCTGTGTTGTTTCTTGCTTGTTTCTTGTGTGTGTGTGTGTGTGTTTTTTTAATGCTCCACCTTTTTTTTTTTTTGGCTTCACCCTGTGTCATGTGAATCTTTGTAGTTAGTTCCCCTACCAGGTATCAAACCCACGCTCCTTGCAATGGGAGCACAGAGTCTTAACCACTGGACTGCCAGGGAAGTCTGTGTTTGGCACTTTTGTAAAGCATCTTGTCTCTAGTCTGGGCTTCCCTGATAGCTCAGTTGGTAAAGAATCCACTTGCAATGCAGGAGACCCTGGTTCAATTCCTTGGTTGGAAAGATCCGCTGGAGAAGAGATAGGCTACCCACTCCAGGATTCTTGGGCTTCCTTTAATGGCTTAGCTGGTACAGAATCCGCCTGCAATGCGGGAGACCTGGGTTTGATCCCTAAGTTGGGAAGATCCCCTGGAGAAGAAAAAGCCTACCCACTCCTGTATTCTGGCCTAGAGAATTCCATGGACTGAATAGTCTATGGAGTCACAAAGAGTTGGACACAACTGAGCGACTTTCACTCACTCACTTCTCTCATCTAAAACACCTTAGATAGGATGTCTTAACTCTATAATCAACTTGGGTCACAGGTGAAAGGGATGGCAGGTTTGTCAAAATCTAAAAACTTGGGTTTTAATAAGGGTTTTAATAATTATTATACATTCCCTGTAAGTTTATTTTGTAGTTGTGTGTAATAACCAGTATGGTTGTCAGGAAGCAATGTTGAACAACTGCTTTATTTCCCCAGCCTCTAAAGGCGTGTCCCCAGCAGCAGAGGGAAGAACCAAGGACTGCATTGTTGCTCAGAAATCGAGTCAAAACAAAATTCCAAATTATCAGTTTACTGTACCAGATCTTGAGTGTATTTTTGTTTTGCACTTTGCTAACCTATCTTTCTGAGGTTCTGATTTTTCATTTGCCTTTGGCAATAAAGTGCCATTGACACTAATTTTACATTTCTAACTACAAAAGGCCTTTTGAGTGCTGAACCTAAAACGAGCATCGATCCTGAGAATTAGGTTGGAACTTAGAATTAACAAGAATTGATATTGCTGGAATGGTACCTGCTAAAAATGAATTAAACTACAAAGTTAAATATTCTTTATTAAGTTCTAGTGGGGGGAGGTTAGAATTCTGATCTTTGAGTCTTATAGGACTTAACCTTGGCATCTGTGTCTAAATGTCTACGTTTATTTTAAGTCTTATAATGCAGAAGAAAGTGTATGAAAGCTAACTAGTTTCACTGACGACAGGATCTGTAAAGGTGTTGAAAGGCATATTGTGAAAACCTATTAAATGGCAAATTGCTTAGTTTTACTGTCATCCTGCTCTCCCTTCCTTAGTCTCTCGGTGCTTGATTCCAAGTCATTGTTCTCTTCAAATACTTGGTTTTACCAAGAGGTCTTTGAGATGTCAGAGATGTTCGGGCAGAAGCCATGGCATTAGAATGAGTCAGACAAGAGCTCAAGTGTTCTCTCAGCTGTGTACTAGCTGTGTGGTCTAGACAAGTTCCTTAACCTCTCTAAGCCTCATTTTCCCCACAGATAAGATAGAAACTCCTCTGTAGAGCTGTTGGAATATTAAATGAGATGTTAAACTGCAGCACAGTATCTGGAACATAAATGCTTAATAATTGATAGCTGTTGATTTATAATTTTTTAATTCTTGGGGAAGTTTCTATTGAAAGTTAGCTGGAATGAGTTATTGTTTTCCTGGGTATATTTCTAAAGTCAGTTAAGGGAATGCTATTCATTTTATAGGTATAAAACATTTATAATAAGCATATATAATAAGTATCATAAATTAGTATCAAGTAATTCGTTCCTGTACATTATTTATATATATGCACTAATATACTCTATTTGTTTTCCTCTGACTTCACTGTGTCTAACAGGTTCTAGGTTCATCCATTTCACTAGAACTGACTCACATGTGTTTTTTAAGGGCTGAATACTATTCCATTGCAGGTATGTGCCACAACCTACTTGCAGGGGAGGAATAGAGACGCGGATGCAGAGAACGGACCTCGTGGACACAGACACAGGGGAGGGAGTGTGGGACAGATGTGTATAAGAGACAGATTAAAATGCTTCTGAAATTTCTTTAAAAAAAAAAAATGCTTATGTACTTTTGAAATTTATATTTCTATTTGAAATTACCCTTAGTGTTCTAGAAAGACTTCACACAGAATCAAGACATCGTCCCAGAAACTTGGAATTTACAAAGCAGAATGTTTGGCTGAGGGGGTCAGGGCATCAGGGAGTCAGTCCTGGATCAGATCCAGCTTTCCCTGGAAACAGGAGAGTGTTGGGCAGGAGACCATGTCTGCCTCTTTGCCTTTCCATCATTTGTACAGGTGGTTAGACTTGCATGCTCAGGGCACAAGTGACCAGCTGATTTTGATGGGACTTCATAGCTGTAATGTCTAAGATGTGTTTGTGAATCATTGAATATCCTTGGATTTTTTAAGTTTGCCAAGCATATCATGTTTTTTTAATGTTCTTGAAAGGACCCTCGGGATGTGTTCAAGTATACTGATACTCTGTTGAAAACATGGCACCTCCATTGTACTCCAGCCAGGGTAGATGGAGCTGGTGATCCCCCTTGCTCCACACGCTATTCTTCTATAATTGAAATAATCAGTTGCATTTTTGGAGGGAGCCCCCTAATTTTTTTTGGCCAAGCCCCACAGCCTGTGGGATGGTAGTTCCCTGACCAGGAGTTAACCCTGGGCCCTCGGCAGTGAATGTGCAGAATCATAACCAATGGACCACCAGGGAATTCCCTGGAACCTTTTGAATATCTAGCTTAGTAGAAGACAGCTGGTTTCTCATAGCTGTTTCTGTATTCACTCTTAAGGTAGGTTGCTTGACATTCATTAAGACAATCCAGCCTTACAGAGATAAACAGTTGGAAGTGGGAGGATTGTTTTAATGGCCTTTTTAGATTAATTGTAAGTACTCTTAATTTTTAACTACCAAAACTTGCCAGGTGGTAATTTCCATAAAGGTTAATTGTAACAGTAAACACTTCTTACATTAAAATCCGTATAGATTTGTCTTATATTTTGAGTGTATCTTTTACCTGTGCATTTTTTTGGTAACATGATGTATTGGTCCTTTGGAAAATACCAGTTCACTGAGTTAATGCAGAGCTTCCAAAAGCTGACATATTTCACTATACAGTATCAAAAATCATGTTCATTAATGTCACCATCCAGTTCATCAGAAAAATTTCAGGAATTGGGAGACTGTCGAGCGTATGTTGATAGATACAAGTTTTCTAACATTCTGGGTTTTGCTTGAAAGCCTACATTTTGTCATTGGCAGCAGATAGTACTGTTAGTTTCCTGAAAGGGACAAGACTCGCTTCATTACATGAAAGTGCCTGGCACCCAAGTCTGGACCACAGTTGGTTAGTTCTTTCAGGTAAAAGTGTTGTTCCATGAAATGAATAGCTGGTTCAGCTTGTAACTCACTCACAGGAGGGCTTTTCCTCAAGGAAAAGCAGCAGAGTGCTTCATTCCCATTTGGTAGCAGGATATTTTAAAAGTGGGTTGTATTTAATAAAGTTAATCATTTTGACCACTTTACAAAAAACATTCTTTGCTAAAGGTGGCTTTTTATTTTTTGTCTGAACCACTCACTCGTGGGATCTTAACTTAGTTCCTCGACCAGGGTTTGAACCCAGGCCCTTGGAAGTGAAAGCGTGGAGTCCTGACCAACCACTGGACTACCAGGGAATTACTCCCTCCCCTTTTTCCCCCTATTTTTAAATTTAAATATTTTAACAAGCTTTTACAATACTGTGTTGGTTTCCGCCATACAGCAATGCAAATCACCACGTTTATACATACCCCTCCTCCCTGTCCCCTCCTCCAGCCCCTCCCTCCACCGGCACAGAGCGCCAGCCTGGGCTCCCTGTGTGTGCACGACCTCTCCCCAGCTCTCTGGCCTACACCTGATGATGAGCGCATGTTGATGCTTCTCCATTCGTCCCACACTCCCTCCCCTGTGTCTGTGTCCACGAGGTCCGTTCTCTGCATCCGCGTCTCTATTCCTCCCCTGCAAGTAGGTTGTGGCACATACCTGCAATGGAATAGTATTCAGCCCTTAAAAAACACATGTGAGTCAGTTCTAGTGAAATGGATGAACCTAGAACCTGTTAGACACAGTGAAGTCAGAGGAAAACAAATAGAGTATATTAGTGCATATATATGGACTCTAGACAGATGGTATTTGATGAACTGTTTTCTTTTTTTAAATACTGCAAGTGCACGAGTAATGGTGCAGTTTGGTGCCCCTGTCTTGATTTACGTGATGGCCAACAGCAAGATCTGTGGAGGTCTCTGCACTCTTTGATTTAACAGGACTACTACAGCTGGTTAGCCCACGGAACTGTTAAATGGAAGAAAGGTTTGCCTCTGGGGAGACAGAGCCAGAAGCAAATAAAGGATGCTTTAATGTTCTTTTAGAGGCCATCTGAAAATCTAAATGAGTACCCTTCTTGGTGAAAGAGGTTACTTGCAATCCTAAAGTAGTTGGCAGACTTTTGGCTTCATTCCTTCTACCCTGATAAGGCGCAGATACTGTTGCAGTTTTGGAGACAAAGCAGTGAACAAGAGTTCCTTCCTCAGAAGGTTGCTGTTCCCTGCGTTGCTTTTTGTATCTTTCAGATGTGACTGAATTATGAAGCTCCCATTCACAGCAGAGAGAGCCCCTTGAAATAGGGCCCACTGAAGAGCTCACCCCAGACACTGCCCCCCACACCACCTCCAGTGTTCACCAGAAACTTGGAGAGGCTTTCATGCACATCCTGTAGTAATGATAGTTGTCAGGATAAAGAGATTTAATTTTGAGTGCTAACTGAAGGCCTTGGGAAATCCATACACTTAGAGAAAGATCTGCTTGGGAGTGCAGTGTCTTCAGTCTGTCCATGGGCTTGGTTTTTAAAACCTAAGCTAAAATTGAAATGTAATGTGACATCTTGGATGGGATCCTGGGACGTGAAAATGACAGCCAGTAGGTGAAAGCTAAGAAACCCTGAATACACTGAGCTTTAGTAAATGTACTGACGTTGCTTCCGTGGTGGTAATCAGTGTGTCTTACTAAAGTGAGCGGTTAATAGGTAAGGGGGCTGGTAAGATGTTAATGAAATAAGGGGCTGCCCTTTGACAGCCTCACCTTTTTTGCTTATTGTCTCGAAATGAAGTAAATTACACATTTTGACCTTTCTTTGCACACTCAGAGGATTTTGTCTTTGTTGCTTCCTTGCATTTTATTCTCAGAAAGGCAGTCTTACTGGGATTTTATATAGGATCTAGAAAGAGTGCCTCATGCCACGTAATACATGCTAGTAAGTGTTTGTGGGTGGCAACGTGAAAGACCAAAGGTATAGATCAGCCCTATTGGAGCCAACTCAGTTATCACCTAGAAGTACTAGAGGCAGAGAATGCCTGATGTTCCGGTTAGCCCAGAGGTTAATATGCCAGGCCATGGTACCTTGTTACTGGTCTTAAATGACAGCAACAAGACCTAAATTCTGTATAGCTGTTTTTTGTTCATTGTTGGCTGTGCTGGGTCTTCACCGCTGCACCTAGGCTTTCTCTAGCTGTGGCGAGTGGGGGCTACTCTCCAGTTGCAGTGGGTTAACTTCTTGTTGCGGCAGCTTCTCTTGCTGCGGAGCACAGGCTCGGGGGCACATGGACTCGGTGGTTGTGGCGCACGGGCTTAGTTGCTCCACAGCATATGGAATCTTCCCGGACCAGGGATCGGGCCCGTGTCCCCTGCATTGATTGACACTTGGCTTCCTATCCGTGCCCCACCAGGGAAGTCCTGTTTAGTTTCTGATTCACTTAGAAGTCTTTGTAAAATTCTTTCCCAGAAATAACAGCATGTGTCCTTCATTATTTATTATCTTACATACTTTGGAATTTTGTTTCATCCACTTACTGATTGTAATCCCTGTCCTACTAATCTGTTCTCTTCTTTTTTCTTACAGTCACCCTTCCTCCAGTCTCCTCTCCTCTTTATCATCGCTTATTCACATTATCATGTTGAGTTCAGTGTTTTGTCTGCTGTCTGGAAAATAGAGTTCAAGTGGCTTTTGCTCCACCCTGCAGAGATGGTGCTCATTACTGTCTCCTGAATTTTCCATCATCTTTTACTTGGGATGTGATTTCTTCTTTGTAGATACCTGGACCCCCTTAGCTGAATTATCAGCTCCTTGCTAGTAGGAACTGAGTCTTAGGTTTGTGCCCTTTATATGGTGCTCTGTATTTAATAGACATTCAGATACTTTGTTGACTTGAGTGAAGAAATGAGATCTGTCATAGGATTTTGGTCACACATGGAGTTGAAAGTTGGCTTTCTGAAATGACTGAGGATGTAATTATTACTTTAAAACTTTCATATATATGTATATATATATATATATATAATCAATAGGCTGTCCCTGTCGACAGCAGGCATGAGTGGGCAGGACCCTTGCTCGATGGGGGCGGGTGATGGGGGCCGGGGCGCAGCACAGACCTTCAGCTCTGTCTCTGAATTGCAGCTTCGCCTTGTCTGTTGCCTGTTTTACGTCCACAGCTGCTAGTCAGCCTGCTTCAGCATGAGCAGCGTTTCCCGCAGGGTGTTTAATCTACCCATAACACTTCAGAATTGTTACTAAACTTTTATAAAGCAATCAGTCTTGTGAAGTATCTTTATGGTCAGTCTCAAGCTCCTCTATAACATAAAAATTTGAATATTTATAAAATAACAGATGCAAAAACGGAGGTACAGAGGTGATTTAGAAAAGGTCCTTCACCAAGCTAAGGTGCCAGATGAGTCTTCTGTATTTTAACCTATTTTAGAAAGTGCTTTCGTGTAACATAGCTTATTTAGAATAATAGTTCCCTCTAAGCTTAGAAGCATCTCCTGAGAACTTGAGCTCAAAGGCTTTCTGACACTTGGCTTTCGGTTTGCTTGGTTGGTGCCAGCGCATCCGCTCTGGGGCTTGTCTCAAGTCGCTGGCACACCGTAGACTCTTGGTAGAGTGAAGGCATTGAGCCCTGCCCGGCTCCCGCCCCATCGCCCTGCAGCGTCTTCAGTGAACACTCAGTGAGAAGCTAAAAACCACGCGAGCCCTGTAGAGCTGAGGCCATCGGGTAGGGCAGTATTTAGGACTGCCTCTGTAATTTCTTGAAAAAATCTATAGTGTTAAACACTGGCAGTTGTGTGAGGCTAGGGTGAAACGAGAGGGTTCATGGGTCTGAGTTGGCTCTTCCCACAGCTCCTGCTCTTAAAGTACTGCTTGCCTGAAGTGGGGTTCTTCAGGCCTCATCTTCCCAAAGCCAGCGCTGGCTTCTGACCATCCTGCACTCTTGCTAGTCGCGATCCTTCTCGAGCCGCAGGTGGCCTTCTGCACTCAGTCAGAGGTCGGCCCCCCGTCTCTTCAGTCCTCTGTCCAGCACCCCACAGAGGCTCTCACATGCCCTTTTAGCAAGTCTTTCTCCCTCCCGTTTTCTTGGTTCATTAAATGTACCCCTGCCAAATTTACCATCCTTTCATCCACACCTTCTCATTGATTTTTTTTTTAAGATCATTTTAGCCCTTTGCCTTTTTTATGTATCTATGTAAATATACACACAAGCATGTGTATATGCATTTACAGTTATTTTTGTTTTATTTGTGCTATTCAGACATAAGCTACTTGAGGGCAAGGGGCTGTTTTCCACCAGGTGTTACTTTAAATGTTTTAAATTATAGTTGGTTCTCTGTTTTGACAGTTTTCTGAGTGTTTGTACTGTTTTTATACATTCAGTACCCAGTCCCAAGGAGTATCTTCCTGAAAATATTTTAGGTTTTATGGTTATTGAAATGCAAAATAAGCCACATTCACTTGTAAGTCTATTTTTCTCTTATTCAAGTGTTGTCTTAAAGGTATTTATTATCAAACATTTGAGGTATCTGGAATTCATGTCAGGCAAGTTGTGGAATTTCTTTCATGATATTTCTAGCACTGTGTGAATTTTAAAAGTCAAGTTACTTTCCAAGACCTGGTATTAATATTATACCTTGCAGAAAAAAGGAAGATTGATTTTGGGCAGACCTTTGACTCATGTGAGGAGACTCATTTGCTTTAAGTGTCTCTTCAAAGTGGCACCTCGCTCTTTTAAATTTTTTTCCTCTAAACATTTTATTTTGAAATCTTTCAGGCCTCCAGTGAAGTTGAAAGAACATGATACAGTGGACTGTAGTAGATTCACAGGTTTCACAGTTGTCTTGTCTTTATATATTCATGCACACACACATGACATTTGTGCCAAACCCTTTGAAGACAAATGCTGTCCTGACACTTCATTCCCAAGTAAGTTTGTCTTCCTGAGAACAGGGGCATCCTGCTAACTGCAGTACCAATTATCACTCCTACGAGATTTAATGCTGACAATAATACTTATACACACCAGTTTCAGATTTCTCCATCTGCTTTTTCTTTTATGGCTGTTTGTTCTAGGATCCGAAGGTCATACGTAGCACTGGTTGTCATTTCATTAGTCTCCCTGCCTTAAAAAAGTCTTTCATGACTTCTATGCATTTGCAGAGTCTGTGCTCAAATAGAGGGCATGTCATTTAAATTTGTCCCATTACTGGAGATACTAAGTTCAGTTACCCGTTTGCAGTGGTAACTGAGCCTTGCCTGAATCAGTCACTACTGTGTTGGTGTGGTTTTCTAATTACATGATTCCTCCTGCATTTCGTAGTTGACATCATTATTAATGTAAAGAAGAGCTCCCGTCCCTTTCATTAGTTTTAGCAGACCAGTGTAGGTTCAGAGCAGAATTGGTGAGAAAGTCCAGAGTTCCCATGCCCCCCCGCCCCACAGAGGCGCGGCGCCCTCGCTGTGGATATCTGCATCACAACGGCACAGTACCCTGGCCAGTGAGCCTGCCTGATGGCGGCGTCATCACCCAGTGTCCATACTGTGAGGTGGGGTTCCCTCCTGACGGGGTGCCTTCCGTTCTGTGGGTTGGGCGAATGTATAATGGCCCCATTTATTTTAAAATTACCTGTAAAGCATTGTAAATCTCAGGTTGTAGATGGCCATGCTGGTGGTCACTGTTATTCTACACATACACACTGTGTACGAGCAGCATATGTAATTTCTCAGTAATTCAGTGTCTTTTTTAGTATTGACACAGTTTTCCAAATAGAGCTTAGAAAAATTGAGTAACTCCTCCAGGTAAGTATCGGTAGAGCTGGGATTTAAACCACTGCTTCTCACATTAGCAATGATGTGATGGAGTCAAGGTCCTGCCACTTGTAAGCTCTGTGAAAGGGAAAGTCACTCAGTCGTGTCCGAGTCCTTGCGACCCCAGGGCCTGTAGCCTGCCAGGCTTATCTGTCCATGGGATTTTCCAGGCCGGAATACTAGAGTAAGTAGCCGTTCCCTTCTCCAGGAGATCTTCCCAACCCAGGGATCAAACCCAGGTCTCCCGCATTGCAGGCGGATTCTTTACTGACCGAGCCACCATGGACAAGTAAACGCCTCTTGTCTCAGCTGAGGAAATTTTTGCATTGAGGCTTAAGTGAATTAGTCATATGCACGTATATTTGAGGACCCAGTGAGGTAGTGCGTGGCGGAGTGGAGAGTATGTATGTACATAGTACTTGCACAAAAATCTGTATGAGAGCATATTATCCGTTATCAGACAAGAGACAGTTGTATTGTGAATGAGTTAAACTTCAGCTTCAGGACAGGAAGTTGGACAGTTCATTTCTGTACGTGTTAGTAGTATTGGGTGTGAGGGAGGGCATTGGCTTACGTTCTGTTCTCCTATTCTTAGGGAATAGGAGAACCCCTTTTCTGTAGGAGGATGTTCTGTTTGGATTTGATTCTCTAGGGAAATCTATGTTTACACATTCTGTATTTCTGGACATTTTTGTCATCCCAAAATAGGCATATTTTCCATAAATGAATTTTGGAATACTTTTGTCACTTCAGGACAGTGTAGCTGGGTTTATTTCACCAAGGTGGTGAGTGAGAGACATTTTCCTTGTTCGGGCAGACTTGAATCCTGTCTTTTTTCCCCCTCCTAGGTCCCGTGGCAGTGCTGGTGGCCATGGTTCCCGCAGCCAGAAGGAGCTGCCCACAGAGCCCCCCTACACAGCATATGTAGGTAATCTACCTTTTAATACAGTTCAGGGCGACATAGACGCTATCTTTAAGGATCTCAGCATAAGGAGTGTACGGCTAGTCAGAGACAAAGACACAGACAAATTTAAAGGTGAGTTCAGGGGGTTTTACTGTGTTATTGTAAGGGGGAGAGTGGGGCTAACGCGGAGGGCTCTAATGATGAAAGTGTTGGAACATTTGCCTAGTCCAGGTAGTTGAAATAAACATAGCCCTGTAACTCATAGGCCTTCAGTTCTATGTGGTGGGGGCGCGGAGGTACTTATAATCTAGTTTGTAGGAAATGTGGCACCTGCTGAAGTAAATCCGGAGTGTGCCTAGCCTGTGTAGCGATCTGTCTCTGCCAGAGGAGTTCCCGGGAACGAAATGAACAAATGGAACTCAGGACTTTTCAGGTGTACATCACCTTGGCTGACTCGTGCATTTGGGGGTGGTTTTCCTGTGATGAAGTCCAAAAAGTAACCTAGTACTTGTCTCTGTACATTTGTGACTTCAGCGCATGTGTTTGGGGAAATGATGGGGTCAGATTTCAGATCAAGTTAGTGTCTGTGGGTTAGTATCTTTAGGGCTCTTGAGCAGAGAAGGACTAAGAATGGAGAATCAAGTGGCATTGGCGTCTCGCTGAATGAAGGGAGGTGTGCCTGTATTTAGTGCGTGATGCAGGGTCCAGGGGCACTTGGTTTGCCTTCTTGACCCAGAAGTGCACGCATGAAGTGCACGCATGAAGGGCACAGAGAGGCTGCAGTGGGGTGGGGGCTGTACATGCAGCAGCGGTGCTGCTTGGCAGAGTGCTGCTGTGTTTCTGTCGTTTTGAACGCTTTCTCACCTAAGAACCTAGACCCTTTCATCGTAAGTGATCAAATAATGAAAAACTGTGTACCTGTTAAGCTAGTAGAAGTAAGTCACACTGCGAGGAAGCGTTAAGAGTTCAAATTTAAGGTGCAAATGTGTGGGTGAATGGTCATTGCCAAGGCGTTTAGAATGCAGCTTTTCACTTGCTGTGGACATGACCATAAAGCATGATTTCCGCTAGGTCTCCTTTCTGCCACTTGGTTAGCATTCAGCCTATTTGGGAACATTTTATCTGAGGGGAATACAAACGTGGGGGTGAAACCAGCCTCAGGGCCGAGCCAGTGGCAGCCGGTTTTAAGTTTGTCTCATAC
>SJYT01051763.1:237152-295065 GCA_006410635.1 Cephalophus harveyi | reverse complement strand
TTTTAGTACATTCTTGGCTTTGCTGTATCCTGTCTCTTATACACATCTAGATGTGTATAAGAGACAGGGGTAATACAGGGTGCAGCGTGAGCACAGGGGGCAGTGGGGGAGGGGTCTTAACCCAGATTTAACCCAGGGGGCAAGGAGAGGGCATGGACCAGAGTGTGGAAATGCTAGTAGAAGGAAAGGCTTGTTCAGAGGTTTAAGGCCGGGGAGGGTGTGTGGTTTCCTCTGCCAGGAGTGTCCTCTGTTTACAGGCCTGTGTCAGAATCGAGCATCAAGGACTCGGGTTGTCAGTTAAGCACCCAAACTAGCTGTCTTTAATTAATTAGCCTTCTGAAGAGGATGTGCTTGTTGCTGAGGGTGTGTTTTTTAGCTTTGTAAAACAGATTTTATACCAACTACCTGAGCGGTAAGTAATAGGCACCTTCAGTGTATTATTCCTTCAAAGCGTGTTTAGTATCCACTTTGAAATCTGTGTCTTAAAGCCCCGTTAGATATATTCAGAAGTTATTCAGAAGTTAGACGTCATTCAGAAGTCAGAACTAACAGCTCTTCAGTGACCCAAGCAAGGTTTTAATGTTATGGTTAAAAGGTAAAGCTTTATTAAAATAGCTACTATTTCAATACCCAAATAGGTTAGCACTTTCTGGTAGAATATAATTAGGCAAAGTCTATTCATTAGAAAGTAAAATATGCACTTTCAGGTTCTGCACGTCTGTAGCCATCTAGGTGCAACAAAAGTGGTAGTTGTGATGTAGGGAAGTGGTACAGACAGGATCCCACTGTATCTTTAACCTAGAGTTCCTGGAGGAAGTCAGGGTTTGTTTTCTCTTACAGGATTCTGCTATGTAGAATTTGATGAAGTGGATTCCCTTAAGGAAGCCTTGACATACGATGGCGCAGTAAGTATATCCGGGTCTTCTCTGTGGTGTTAGTCGCTGGATTTTTGTCTTGCCAGTACTTACCATATTTTCCCCTTATTAGCTCTTGGGTGACCGGTCACTTCGTGTGGACATTGCAGAAGGCAGAAAACAAGATAAAGGCGGCTTTGGCTTCAGGAAAGGTGGACCAGATGACAGAGGTGATTGGTTCTTCTACAGCTGAACATAAAAGTTGCTCTGTGCCCACTGATTACAAGTCTTGTAGGTTATAGTAGACCTCTTATCTCGTGGGTCTGATTAGGTATTTATGAGCTTTTAAAAACATGTAAACTCTTAGAAAGAATGGATGATGCTTCTGCAAGCCTGGGTTTTTTTCTTCTTCCTTTTGGCAGCAAAAAACTGAAATTTCAGTGAGGTTCCCATCACATGATTTGTACGTCTTACATGTTTGTGCAGCAAGGTAATGATCAACCTCAACTCTACTTTTTGTGTATTCTCAGGAATGGGCGGCTCTTGAGAATCTCGTGGTAGATGGGATTTCCGGGATCAGTATTTACAGTGTCACCACTTACCCTTTTTGGTGGCCTTGCTGCTGTTGTATGGTTCTTGTGAGTAGCCCGCCTGGCCGGACTACTGCCTTGGCTCCTCTCACAAAAGAAGCTTTCCTGAAAGGTACCCAGGCACGTATTAAGCCTCTATTAGAGCCTCAGTGTTTTGGGGTAGGACTTGAAAGCTTCTCCGTCAAGGCCAAGTTGAACTGATCGCCCTTGTTTTGTTACCATTTCTTTGCCTACTGTTCTTATACGTGCCTGTATCTCACAGTGAGTCTTGCCCCTGGTGGGGTCTACTGTGTGCGGCACAAATAGACTAGTGTTATTTCTGGAAGTAGTGTGGAGGCTCTAGAAGCTTCCAGAAAGCCTCATACTAGTGGTTCCTGGTGGCTCCCTCCTAGATAGTAAGAAGTAGTCCTGTTGACCTCTTTGTTTCTTAAAGGTGGACATAGTCCACTTGATAATTGCTTTTCTTAACTCGCCGAAGCAGACTTGTGGGTACCTCCTTGTGTCGATTCAAGAGGTCCGTTTGCATGCCAGGCTTTGAAGAGTTGATGTCCTAAATATTTCTCATCTCCCTCTCTCTTTTTTTTTTTTAAATGATGAAAGTAGTTAATATTTGGTCAAAATGTCCATTGTAACCATAAGGTAGAAAATGAAACACAGGTCTTTTCTTTGCTGCAAACTGGAGCTCGTCTGCACTGGGCACCTTGTGAGAGGAGAGCATTAGTGCCTCCCCCAACCCTCCCATCCCCCAGAGCAAAACTCGGTAGAGGGCAACTGGTAGGTGTGGGAAGAACTGGTCTTGGAAGTTGAAAGTTTCTTAAAGAATTTATTTCCAGTACTGCTTTAGCTAAACAGATGGCTACTTATATCTCTTGAATAATTTAGTTACCCCAAGTCCTACAGCCAATCCGAAATGAGCTTATTCATAAAAGTACAGTATCATCCAGTAAGCCTGTAATTTTAGGTATAAGCTAGTCTCCATTGAAAAATGCAGCAGACGTCATCTCAGAGCCACCTCAGGTGTGGTTAGTGACTCAGTGAGTGGTGGCCTCCCATCTGCCAGTTTTGCATTCCCTGGTACTGAAGAAATAGCAGAGCGAGCTCCCAGCTCTGGAGGTTACCAGAGGAACTCATACCTTTCTACTGTTCGCTTAGCTTGGGTTTTTGTGACTCTGAAGCAAGACATACAGTGAACGTAGCCAGAGAAAGGACCTTGCGACCAACCAATGTAGACTGTACTGTATCTAAACCAGCGGTGCCCAGGCGGTGGAGTACAGCCTGTGCAGGCTATTTGTATAGGTAGACCTCTCTTGACTCTTTAACGATGTCTGTTTTTGACACACACTCCTTGTTAAAAAGAAAAAAAAATTCAAGCAATACAAAAAATACGAAGAAGCAAGCAAATAAGGTCCCTGACAACCAGAAATAGACAGTATGTTAAACTAAACTTTGCAAAGAAAGATCAGAAGTTTCTCATGGATAGTGTGCCTCCTAGAAATCTGTCATCAGACTTGATGGAAAGATGGTTGCTACTGTCAGACCATGCTCTTTACTCCCCATTGCTCATTTAAGAAGAGATCTTGAAGCGAGGTTGTCGCTTGACGTTAAGGTACACTGGCTTGTTTTCTTGTCCCTGCTGTGCTTTGTCTCATGATCCTGGAGGAGTATTGATAGCAGTTATGTTTATGTGCCTTGTCAGTATGGGTGTGAGCTGATTTGTTTTATGCTAAACCCTGAAGCAAAAATTAATCTCATTAAAGGGGAATTTACTTTCATGCTTAGTGAGGAAAGGTGTAGGAAAGGTACACTTCACAGTTTGGGGAAAATGTCAGGTTAATTGTTTGAGTACTGATTAAGCTTCTTTAATGAATGGTGAATGCTCTGGGTGTTAAAAGTGATTTCACAAAGAACCTTAGACTTGATTATATGCGTCCAAATTAGTTCTTCCCCCAGAGCAGTGCTCCTGCTAGTCTAAGTCTTTTTACAATTGTTTTCATTACTTGTTTTGTTAGAAATGGAATTGTTCAAACAAGTAGTCTCTGAACTGAGTTTCAGATTACTTCATCAATTTACAGATTCCTTGCTACCTTTAAAGACCAAAAAAATTAAAACCTTACCTACCAATCAAGGTAGTTGATTCTCTGTATTCACAATGTTAGGTTTTTGCAAACACCCAGTTAGCAGATCCTGAGCCGTTGTTCCTAGGGGAGCCTTTGGTCATATTTTTGTCGACCAGTTGATACATCACTGTGTTCAGTATATACGTAGTGGATTGGTTAACGGTGAGCTCACAGGTGGCAGCGCTGTAACCCCTGCCTGAGAAGGGCTTCTCTGACAGGCACACCCAGCCGTCGTGGTCTCCGGAGCACTAGCCCGCACTTGGGCGTGGTGTTTAGGTGCTGCTCAATAAACAGCAGAGTCGCTCCCAAAGAGCGCAGAAAGCGCAGCGTTAAATCGGCTGTGAAAAGGGCACTCGCGTTTGAGCCGAGGCTTGTTCGTAACTCGATTGGGAATATATGTGTCAGGTGACAAGTCTTTCCCTGCCCTGTGCATGTCAGAATGACAGCAGAAGGCCCCAGGTATTGATTTCGGGATTACAAATCAGTTTTAGTGAGTAGACAGATTTGCAAACATGAAATCTGTGAATAAGGGGAACCAACTAATGTATCAGAAAACTGTTCCTCAAGCTCAGGATCCTTCTTCAGGGATAAGTTCCTGCAAAGCTTTGAGCAGTGACACCATCCTTGGAGTGAATAAAAGTAGTCACCTGCAGGAGCTTAAACAGAGAGGGCAAGCGCATTTGTTTAATTATATCTTAAATTTTTATTGAAAGCGAAAGGTTGTACTGTTACAATTCGCCCCCCTCCCCAATGACATTCAGTTAAATAAAAAACAAAGTCAGGCTTAAGGTTCTTAAAAGTCCATTGAGAAAATGTTTTTCACACTGAACACAATGGCAGCTTACTCTAATTTTAAATAAGATGCAGTTCACTTGTGTTGGTAATTATTTTAGCGGATGCACAAAGGATGGGGGGCGCCCTTTGCGGCTGTAAGAGGTGTGGGTTGGCTGTGCGGTTCCTGCTCTCTGGCTCCCTCTTTGGGAGGGGAGTGGGCCTGATGAGAGCTTTGTTTACACAGAGGTGCTGTACTTTTAGAATGATCCACACCTGAATGGCAGCAGAAACTGGAAAAAGGGGAGTGGTCACCCAGAGGTGACTGGGTGTTTTTATTTTGTCTTCAAATCTAGCTGTGTGTGTGTGTGATTTTGCATTCTAAATTGTAATTTCTAAATTTCAGGTTGTTTTTGTTTTTAACAACTATAGATTATAATCAGAAACAATAAAATGTGCTTTGAGGAGTTTTGTTTTAAGCCTTATTAGGATATAATCTTACTGGCTTTTCCTACAAACTTAAGAATTTAAACAGCTCAATTCATTTTTCTCTCCTAAGATTCTTTTTTTTTAATCTACGATTCAAAAAGTCTGTCAGTGTTGAAATTGCCCAGCAGATTCACGTTTAAACCCGTTTTGAGTGCACTTGATCTCGGAAAAACTTGTGATGCTGGACAAACTAAAGAATTTTAAGTGGAGCGCAGACAGTTCACACAGCTGTATAATCAGCCTTGAGGCGGGAGTCTAAGAAATCCTTTGTGGTTCTCTTCGTTCCACAGGTTTCAGGGATGACTTCTTAGGAGGCCGGGGAGGGAGTCGCCCAGGTGACCGGCGAACAGGCCCCCCAATGGGAAGTCGTTTCAGAGATGGCCCTCCCCTTCGAGGGTCCAATATGGATTTCAGAGAACCCACAGAAGGTATGATGGTGACGTGTAAAGGGCGGCAGGAGGGCGCCTTCTTAGGACGCCTTGGTAAACCACGCTGTGTTTCCCTCCCCCAGAGGAACGAGCACAGAGACCACGGCTCCAGCTTAAACCTCGAACAGTCGCAACGCCCCTCAATCAAGTAGCCAACCCCAACTCTGCCATCTTCGGGGGAGCCAGGCCCAGAGAGGAAGTCGTTCACAAGGAGCAAGAATGAGCTTGCGGTGGGGAGGGAATGGGGTATGGGGGGCGTTCGAGCGAGACCACAGCCTGGCTCGCCCCCCGGACCGGCAGTCCTGCAGTTACCATTCCTGCGCCTGACCTTTGTCCTCCTTTCTTACAACGGAAACACAGCTTGTGAGTGCATGTCAGCAGTTAACAAGTGGTTTTTAGTACATTCTTGGCTTTGCTGTATCTGCCTAGTGCCTGTTTGTGCTTTTTTTCTTCCCTGCCACTCCTTTTGCCTTTCCCTTCTGTCCTCCTCCCTCCCCGCTCCTTGTCTCCTTCCAGCACACGAGCTTCTCTAGAGGGGCAGAGGCGCTTCTCTAGAGGGGCAGAGGCGGCCGCCCTGCGGGAGTTCTCTGGGTTGGAGTGCTGCTTCATTTCTCTCCATTGCTTTCGCCTTTCACTTCTGCTGCACTGGCCTTTTCCTTTGCCTTTTCTCACCGCTTCTCTTCTGACCTGCATGTCGAGTTCTGTATTGCTGTGGCTTCCGAGGAAGAAAGCAAGTCTCACGTTGGATAGCCCCTTGTTTTTAGTCAGCTGTGATCAACAGACAGCCTTTGGGACACCTTGCTTTCAAAACAAGGATAAAGTATCTGTTGATCTCTGCAGATTCCTTCCTATAACTATTTATAGGTAGTCCTGACTCCACTACCCGCTTCCCAGATGGGCTGTTCACGCGGAAGAGGCTCACGTTTCAAACAGCAGAACCTGAGAGAATGGTGTGAACTGTGGGTGGGGCGTGCGCGCAGGAGACAGACGGAGTGCCCTGCTGCGCGCACGTGTTTTTATCACTCTTCCAGCACTGTGTCCAAGCTGGTCTCCCTCGGGCACCAGCCGTGTCAGAGGCCCCTCTGTGGCTGGATGTGGTGAACTGCCGTCCAGCTTCCTCTCCGCTGGGCACACAGGTGCTTTGGAGGCCGCAGGGGGCGGCGCTGTGCTGGGCTCACCCCTGTGTGGACGCGGCTCCTTCTCAGACCCCCACTGTGTGTCCTGCCTCACTCTGTGCTTCTCTGTCCCCCAGCATTAAGTCACAGTGAGAGCCTGTGCTTCCCACCGTCCCTTAATTTTGGAATGAAAATGGGCCTAGGATCTGGCACTTTACTCTCTCACTTGATAAATTGAGAATTTGACTATGCAGAGCTGTCAGGTAACAGGGAGGTGGCCCAAGGTCACCAGGTCTCAGCTTCAGGATGTTCACTCCCACATAGAGTGTTCAGCTCGCACCCAGGGCCGGGCAGCTAGGCAGCAGCTTTTGAGCTCAGACACCTATGTGTGAACACATTTTTCAGCACCCGAGTCCCAGTTCATCCCACTGGGAGCAGTCCGGGCTCGGCTAGAGCCCTGGAAAAGAGAGACCCTCACCAGCAAGACTGGAGGGCCGGGGCAGCCGGGCCTGGGCGGCGCGCTTAGGAAACAGCTCCTCCTCAGCTGCCGCCCTTGGCTTCTCCCTGTCCCCAGGTCTCAGCAATTCACAGAACTCTGCCTCCTGTCCTTCCTTCCACCTGTCATCTTTGCTTCTGAGATAAGAACCATTTGTGTAACACCAATACTTACCTAAAGAAAGACATGCGTTATGTGGTTGTAATCAAACCTGATGCTTTCAGATGACCTACTTACATCTTCAATGTGGAAAAGATTAAGAACAAAACAAATTCATCTAAACTTCTGGGCAATCCAGTTGACTTTTAAATGTAAGAATGGAATTCCAAACACTTAACACATTCAGCTATATGACAGAAAGTAAATCTATGGATATGGTATTTTGTGAATGATCTTTTAAATAAAAGAAAACCTTACGTAATATTTAATGCTTGTTTTAATTTTTTTTGAGTTTCTTAGCTGCTCTTAAAACTAACAATTTTATATTTGGAAAGTCATGTCCAAATTTAGTAGGATGTCCTGCTCAGCGGGCAGAGCCTCTTGCTTTCGGAAGTTGGAAGGTTTGTGAGCTTATTTTAGAAGCTTGTAATGATTAGAAATGGGATGCCAATTTTTCTCTTTTTTCCCCCATAAAATAGGTTTTGGTTGGGTAGTACTGGGTGTGCCCTCATGTTAGTGCTGGGTGCTCCTTCTCGGCAAGCAGGCTGTATGTTGAGGAGGCGCCGCTGTGTAGTTTGGTGGTTTCTGTGACCCAGTGGGCAAGGTGCAGGGCCGCAGGCTGTGTTTGGGAGAGGCCCGACTGCTGGGGAAGGTGGCGAATCAGCTTACCTTGCAGTCGGAGCCTGACTGCAACTTAATCTGGAGAAATGAGCGGGGAGGGTGGGTGTGTTCCACCAAGTGCCTGAGCGACTGTTGACTTCAGCTGCTCCCCAGCAAGAGGACTTGATGTCAGCTGGTGTTTTCGTTCAGAGGGGAGCTGGAGCATCCCTGAGGCTGAAAACCCTCTGCCCAGAGTTAAGCAGGTGGGACTTGGTCTCCTGGAGGGGTTTCCTGGAACTGGTGGGCAGAGGCTTGAAAACCAACTCATGATGAGAAGCCTTCCCACGGATTCCATCTTTGCAGGCCTGTGGACCTCGGAAGGGTCCTCTAGGCCTCCAGTCGTTGAGAGGTTTCTTGTGATTGAAATGAGACTGCAGCTGACTCTGCCTCCCCCAGCTATGGCTGTAGCTGCAGTGGTCGCGTCTTCACAGGCACCATTTTTAGAGACCACGGGAATCATTTTAGCACCTGCATCGAAGGTGTGTCTTTCCCCCAAATAAGCACCTGAGTAAATAGGGTCAGTTTCGCAAATATCTGTACTGACTGTGAATGTTCCACAGGTCGTTCAGACGGATCGTTGACATCTGGTTTCTCTCTGCTATTCTTAAACTGGCTTCAGAGAAACCGATTTTAGTAGAGTGCCAAGTGAGGCCCTTTTAATAAGGGGTTCAGGTTTCTAAGAATGTTCTTACCCTGGAGTCCATTTTGTCAAGAGGCCGAATGGTTTCTCCAGGTCCCAGGAGAGGACAGGTTTCCACAGCAGGCTTCTAGAAGCCTGAGTTTCCCATCCTGTCTCTAATGTTCCTTCAGGGAGGCCCCAGTGAGCCGGGAGCAGAAAGAGGGCAGTGATCAGGAGGGCTGTATGTAGAAGGAAGGTGTTGGGAAGTTGTTACCTAGAGTTTCCTCTCAATTTGTGATTGCTAAGGATTAGCCTGGTTCTCTCCGTGAAGGAAATTTCTTGGTGGAGTTTAAGTCTAGAAGAACTGATTCACTTGAGTTTTGTAAAGCCACTCTGGCTTGAGACTTGCTAGAAACAGCGTTTCTTTGCTATGTCAGGAGACGGTGCAATGCAACCTCTAGAGACTGTATGCCTGGTTTTTTGTCTTTTTTAAAAAACAACCCTACGTAATTAATCTCTCTTCACAAGTTGCACTTCGAGTACACTTTGGCTTCCCTTCAGTCCTCAAATTCCAAATGGCTGTTGAGGTTGTGCAGGGTCACTCGCCCCATGACAGGGTTCGCTATTCGGAATGACAGCCTCACTAGGACCTGACGGCCCTGTGCTGTTCGCGGGGCTACTCAGCCCCCTGGAGGATGGAGTCAGCAAGCTGTTTCCGGCTCAGCTTGCCGCATGCTGTCTGCAAAGCAGGACTCTTCACCAGCGCTTTTGTAGGGCCATCAGGGAGACCGACAGATCATGTCCCGAGCTTTCTGATGTCACTGATGGCTCTCCTGGTTCTCCCCACCCTCCCCAAACAGTTTGCTCAGCCTGTAGGGCAGTGAATCACCCTAAAAGGTTCCCCTGAGGGGAGGCTGGGCGGACAGCAGGCTACTCTGGGCCCCTGGGCCTGGCCACTTCTGCCCTTATTGGTAAGGAGCTTTGCTCTTTCGCATTTTCTTGGTCAATCTTTTTGTAGCACAGGGAACTATATTGAGTATCCTATGATGAACCATAATGGAAAAGGATTTTTTTTTTCTTTTTTATAAATGTGTATGTATAACTGAATCACTTTGCTGTACAGCAGAAAGTTATACAACACTGTAAGTCAACTACAATTTTTTAAAAGTACTTTGAAGGCTAAAAAAAATACACATAGATGACAAAAACATCACTTAGTTACGAAGGAGGCAGAAGAATGAAGGAATATTCTTGGTTCTGCTGGGTAGAAGGCGATGGCACCCCACTCCAGTACTCTTGCCTGGAAAATCCCATGGACGGAGCCTGGTGGGCTGCAATCTATGGGGTCGCACAGAGTCAGACACTACTGAAGTGACTTAGCAGCAGCAGCAGCAGCTGGGTAGTGAGCTTATGACCAAAGATAAATATCATAAGTGCCTGTGCGTGAGGCAGGGCAAGAGTGATTCTTGTTTGAATCGTAAAGGTTGAGGGTGGCAGCAGCTTTATAGACAGACTCCAGGGGCTTTGGGAATCTTGTATATGCTTCTCAATGTGCATGTATCTGAAGAAAATCCATCACTTCCCATCAGCCTTGAAAGGATGCCCCAGAAGATTCTCAGCGTTAGAACTTAGTTCTTAGAACTGCTGTGGTACTACTTAGCTTGCTTCTGTAACAGTTGGGCACACAACTGACACTCAGCTGTGGGCTGAAAAGCCGGACAGTCCTGTTTGGAGTGATGAAGACAAGACGGTGGTGGTGGCTGTACGGAACTGTGAATAATGCCTCTGAGATGCCCACTTAGAAGTGGTAAAAATGGTAAATTTTATGTTACATGTATTTTGTGACAACTTAAAAAAAATACCAGAAACCACTGAACTGAAAAAAGAGTTGGGGGCACTAGTATTTATATAACTGGACACAAAATGGCTAATGGTGGAGAGGGGTTGAAATGTCTAGTTTTTTAAAGCTTATTTTCTAACTCACATCTGAATGATCTATAAATAGAACTTGGAGGAATTTGAGAATTGCCTACAAGAGGGCAGTGGAGCCTCCTAGATTCAGGAGTGGATTCAGATTGAGTGGCTCCTCTTCCCACTCAGTTTCAAATAGGGTCTTTGGGTTGAGAGACTTGTTTTTATGGATGGAAAATGGGCTCAGAGAGGATCCTGGGTGCCATTGTGGACGGACCCTGAGACTTCGCTGGCAGTCAGCAGTCGACTCTGCATCCTCCATAAATAAGAAGGCCCTTGACAGAAGCCAGCATGTGAAACAGCTCCATTCCCACTAGACACGTTGGACCTCCTGTCCATCTCTGCAGATAGAGAAACCTGGGCAAGCACACAGCCCAAGGTTGGATGGAAACCAACACAGACTTGTCCCAGTGGGTGAGGAGGGGCCAGGCAGGCGGTCCCAGCGAGCCCCTGAACCCACGAGTGGTGAAAAGACAACAGGCTTTGGGGTCTGTGTTGAAATCCAGCTTAGCTTCTCAGCCTCCAGCCACCTTGCCTAAGAAAACGAAGGTCTTCTTGCAACAGTTGCCAAGTGACTTACACACAGCGCCGCCCCACATGGAATGAGGGAGGCAGCCGCGGTTCTCAGGCGCAGGTTTTGGAACTCCGGCGAGGTTGGCTTTAGCCCTGCTGACTCCACTTGCAGGGGTGAGGACAACCAGCGCTCAGGGCCCACGAGGTCGCCCAGGTCCCCGCGCCACCCTTCTCCCCCACAGGGTGGCAGCAGTGAGCACCCAGCCCTGGCGGGTCTGTTCTGCTTCCCACTGGGCCTTCCGGCAGCGCTCCTAGCCTCACCTGGCCGGGCCGGACTGGGACCAGAAGAGAAACCCCGTCCCAGCAGAGGGGCCCAGCGCTGGGGAGCTCAGGCTCTGAGATGCCAGACAGATGGGGGGTTGAGGTGCGAGCCCTGTGGGCTTCCCTGGGGCCCCTAGCAGGTGGGGTAAGAGTTCAGTGGCCTTGGGCAAGTTGTTCAGTGACCACTGACAGGAGGTGCTGGGGACCCGGCCACCTGTCCAGCACCTCCTCACCTCTACGGCCGGATGCTGGGGCAGCAAGTGGAGGGAGTGGCCGGCTCTGCACCTCTATGAGCCTCATCTGGAAAATGGGAGTAAGGGGGCCCCAGGGTCTGGAGGAGCGATCCTGCGTGTCCTTCCTTCTGCCCTTCACCTGGGTCTCCCTTCCTCTGGTGCCGGTGTCTGTCCACTCCGTCCATCTGTCTTCGCCTCTAGCCGTTCGTTACGTCTGCCCTGGCATGCGTCTCTGTGTTTGTGTGTCTGTGTTTCTCTTTCTCATTCTTTAGCATGTGTATCTCTTTCTTTGTGTGTGTGTGTGTGTGTTTAGTGTGGACGTGTCGCACTCTCTGGCTGCCTATGTGTGTCTGTGTTTCTCATTCTTTAGCACGTATATGTCTTTGTGTGTGTGTGTGTCTCTCTCTCTGGTTTTCTTTGTGTGTGTGTGTGTGTGTGTGTGTGTATAGTGTGTCTGTGTCGCACTCTCTGGCTGCCTGTGTGTGTCTGTGTTTCTCATTCTTTAGCACATGTCTCTCTTTGTGTGTGTGTGTGTCTCTCTCTGGTTTTCTTTGTGTGTGTGTGTGTGTGTGTGTGTGTGTAGTGTGTCTGTGTCTCACTCTCTGGCTGCCTGTGTGTGTCTGTGTTTCTCATTCTTTAGCACGTGTCTCTCTTTCTTTGTGTGTGTGTGTCTCTCTCTCTTGAGATGTGTATAAGAGACAGGTGTGTGTGTGTGTGTGTGTGTGTGTGTGTCTAGTGTGTCCGTGTCCCACTCTCTGGCTGCCTGTGTCTTTCTCTTTCTCATTCTTTAGCATGTGTATCTCCTTCTTTGTGTGTGTGTGTGTGTGTCTCTCTCTGGTTTTCTTTGTGTGTGTGTGTGTGTGTGTGTCTAGTGTGTCCGTGTCCCACTCTCTGGCTGCCTGTGTGTGTCTGTGCAAGCACCCCCATTTCAGTCTTCATTCCCTTTCTCCTGTCTCTCTGTGTGTCTCTTCCTCCCCGAGACGGGGGTTCACGCGTGTGTATTCAGCGTGCATGTTGCGTGCGTTTGGGTTTCCATGTCTCTCTCTCTCTCTGTGTCTCCCCGCCTCCGTCTATTGCAAGCGGGGCCTGTCCGGCCGAGCAGCGGATGTGTGAAGGCTGATTCAGTGGCTGACAGGAAGCCTGCCGCCCTGCCGGCTGCCCGCCCGTGTCTGCGGCGTTGGCATCGGCTCGGGCAGGTGTGCGTGCTCAGGATGAGGTGGCCACGGTGAGGAGGCCCCCCGCTCTCAGGTAAGCCTTTCCCAGGGGTACCTGGAGCCTGGGCCTGAGGCCAGGGTCCTGAGGCTGCCCCCCGACACCCCGAGGGGATGGGAGAGGCCCTGGTGTCCTGGCAGGAGCATCTGGTTGTCCGCTGGGTGGGCCGGGAAGAAACCAGGATGCCCCACACCTGCTGTCCTGGTGCCCCCCAGCTAGGGGCCCCTTGCCCCCGCCCCTGCAGCACCCCGGGGGCAGTTGTTTCTGGGGCTCCGGCCCCTCTCCTGCCCTCGCCTTCCCCGCCCAGCCTGCACAGCCCTGGGAAGCACCCAGGGTGGTCCCATCACTTCCAGAGACTGCTGAGGGGCCAGGACAGGGCTCCGGGGGCTCAGGAGCTTTGGTTTCTTCATCTGTAAAATGGGACTGTAACGACCCTGCCGCGGAGCTACGGGAGGATGGGAGAGGCGCTCCGGGTGAGGAGGCCGGGGTCCTGCCCCAGGCCCAGAGGAAGAGCTGCCCCGGCTGCCCCCCCTCCCCAGCCCCCAGCCTGGCCACCAGGTCCCTGCTTGGGGGGGTGTCGAGAAGCCACAGGCCCTGGCGTGCTCCCAGTGCCCTGCTCTGTCAACGGGAGGCCGTGGCCTTCCGCTTCCCCCTCCCCTGCCCAGAACAGGAGCTTCCCTGGGGTGCCTGAGCATCAGGCACCTCCATTAGAGACCTCTGGTCAGCCTCATCTGAAGGCCAAGGTTCTTTGGGGAAACAGAGCAAAGCCCAGCAGATAAAGCCTTCCCAGGGCTGGGATGGGAACCTCTTGACTCCGTCCCTACCCCGCAGCCTGCCCTTTGGCCCCGGCAGGCCTCAGTTTCCCCATCCACAGCAAGAGGAGGGCTGGGGGGTTGGGCAGGAGGGTCGCCAAGGGCCTTTGGGGGCGGGAGGCTGGTTGCTGGGGCCGCTTAGCCCAACCCTGAGGGCTCTTCCGCTGTGGGCTTGTTGCAAACCTTGTTCATCTGAAAACTGCCCACTTCCCTTTCTGCTATTTTGGCCTGCAGGCCTGGGTCTGTGGCGGCCTCCTCTCCCCTCCCCACTCCACCTAGGGCGGCCTGGCCCCTGGGGGCCCTCCTGGTGCTGCGGGGGCCCAGCCCCTCTCCTTTCCCCCACCGCCACCCCGCCCGCCGCCTCCCCGCCTATTCTCAGACCTGGGTGGGAAAACAAGCAGAGGGGACAAAGTGAGTCAGTCTTGGTCTCGGGGAAGAGGCAGTCCTAGTTTCTTCCTCAAATGAATCTTTTAAAAGCCATATTGTGTGAGTCTTTTTAAAAAATGTAATTTAAAAAAGGATTTACGGGAAGGAGTGTAGGCCTTAGAGTCCACCTGCCCTGAGTACAGATCTTGGCTCTGACTGCTCAGCTGTGTGACCTTGGGCAGAGCACTCACCTCTCTGGGCCACCCTCTCCTCCCTTGGAGAAGAAAGGAGCCGACCTCTCCGAGGTGATGCTGTGTGGCTCTGTGACAGCTGCAGGGCTGGGTGCAACAGCCACGCTCGCCTTCCGATCCCAGGGTCTCCCTGGGTCCCAGCACGACGCCCTGCCTGGGGCAGGCTCAGGCCTGTGTGTCTGGGGGAGCAGGCAGGGAGGGCTTCAGGCAGGGTTGCCCCACGCTGTCCAGGGCAGGCCATCCAGCCAGGATGCAGCTAACCCCTTCCCATCCCGCGGGGACCGTGATGATGACAAGTCACGGTGGGCACAGCTAACTATGCCCCTCACCAGCCATCAGCAGCGCCTCCAGGTGTCATCTCAGCGCTGGGCCTCCTATGACGAACCCGAGGGTTGTGTCATTTTTTCCCCCCATTAACAGGGTGACCGGTGGCATTGGGATTCAGCTGCTGGGGCAGAATTTGTGTTCTCATGCCCTGCCCCTTCCCTCACACAGTGCCAGGCAGGGGGAAGGTGGGCCAGGGCTGGGAGACGCCTGACTGTGCGGCTCATCCCAGAACAGCAGAGC
Organism: Cephalophus harveyi; assembly: GCA_006410635.1. NCBI lineage: Eukaryota > Metazoa > Chordata > Mammalia > Artiodactyla > Bovidae > Cephalophus > Cephalophus harveyi. The sequence goes on along the minus strand of SJYT01051763.1, from coordinate 280,521 downwards.
CAGGAAGCAAGAGGGCTTTCTCGTGGCCGGGGGTCCTCGGGGGGTGGAGGGCAGCAGGCTCAGCAGCCCAGATCCTCGGGCCTTGAATGCCAAGCTGAGTGTGTGGACTTGCCCCTGGGGTCTCAAGCAGACCCCAAGGGTGGCCAGCGCTGGACCCTTGTCCCACGGGAGTAACCCCCCGTGGGTCTACCCCCAAACCTCCTTGGGGGCAGAAAGAGCCTTCATCTCGACCCAAAGATAAACGTGTCAAGGGTGGGCGCTTGAGGGAACTGTCCAAACCAGCTGGCCGGAAGTGCGACACTCAGCAAGTTTCTCTTCCTGAAACCCTGACTGTGGTCCAGGCTGGATGTGTGTGTACTCCCTACAACTGTTGGAGGAAGGCCCTGGTCGATCCCAGTTTTACAGATGAGAAAAGTGAGGCCAAGAGACCCTGAGATACAGGTAGGGGTCCCCCTGTCCAAGACCAGGGGCTCCCAACCTCACCAGCCCTGGATGGATTTGGGCCTTGGCTGGAGGCCCAAGAGGGAGGCGGCCCTGGACCAGAGGGAGGTCTGGGGAGGGTGGAGGGTATGCAGCCTGGGAAGACGGTGCCCCAGCTCCTAGAAGACGGGGAGCTGAGGTCCCCTGGAATGATATCCCGGGGGTGACCAGTCCATCCTCTCTCCTTATGTGGAGGCCACTGGGTCCCGAGGTCTGGGAATGGTGGTGTTCCCACTGACTCACTTGGCATTTGCGGAAAGGAGAGGTAACTTCTGCATGACAGGCCGCTGACAGAGGCTGGGCCCTGCACAGAGATTCCCTGTCGACTTTGAAACGGGGATTCAGGAAGCTTGGGGTGGTGAGCGGGGCCTCGGGGTATGGTGCAGGCCTCTGGGGGACCCAGAAAGAAGGGGGAGGCCTGCACAAAGCTCGGGTCTCCTTCAGCCTCACCTCCCGCAGCTGTGAAGCGAGAAGCCTCCTCCCCGGTGGCCGAGGCGAGAGGCACAGGTGTTCACAGAGGGGGTGCTCCGTCGCATGGGCTCCACGTGCCCACTGTGGGGCACAGGCCCCGCAGGACCCCTGCTGCCCTCTGTCACTGGCCTTTGCAAAGGGGGCTGAGTCTCTTTAGAGTTGCAACAGATCTCCCTGGAGGGCCCCTCAAGAGGGCTGAACTTGCACTCAGCAGGCCTTGCTAGGTGGCTGCCTGCAGCTTCGCTGAGGCCCCGAGGCTGGGACCGGCCACTGACCACAGAGCTGCCTCTTAACCCCATCTCCCAGCACATTCCTCCACCAGCTGCCAAAGTCCCTCTGCCCAGGCACCCTTCTCCCCTTCCTGGTCTCAGGCCCACCTCCTCCGAGAAGCCTTCCTGACCTCTCCTTCCTCCCAGCTCCCAGGACAGGAGAAGCCAGAGCATCTGGGTAGACAGGCATTTTAGGAATGGAAATCGCACCCCCAGCTTCCCCAGGAGGCCTTGGGTGGGAGCAGAGAATCACCCTAGGGTGAATGGGGGCTCCGGTGTAGAAGGGGCAATGGACTCTGAGCCTGGGGAACAAAGCTGGGTTCGCAGGAGGTTTTATCACAGGATGAAAGAGCAGAACAAGCATTAGGGTCTGGAGTCCTTGCATGCGTGCTGGGTCACTTCAGTCATGTCCGACTCCTTGCGAAACTGTGTGGACTGAAGCCCGCCGGGCCCCTCTGTTCATGGGATTCTCCAGGCAAGAACACTAGAGTGGGTTGCCATGCCCTCCTCCAGGGGATCTTCCGACCCAGGGATCGAACCCTCGTCTCTTACGTCTCCTGCACTGGCAGGCAGGTTTTCCCTACCACTAGCACCTCTTGGGAAGCCCCTAGGGTCTGGAGGCTGGCATTCAAATCCTGCCTTTCCCCTTTGCAGCTGTGGAATTTGAGACTTCCGTTTCTCTATTTGTGAAATGGCGCTAGCCTCTCCCTCGCGGGGTGGCTGGGTGGACTAAGCAAAGGTGTGCGTGGGAGTGTGTGCTTACAGGCAGGTTTCCAGAACCTTCCAGCACTTGATGATGGCCCTGGGGGACCCGAGGTGCAGATCTGGGGTCAGATGAGCAGACAGGGCTGGTTATGACCCATCTGGTCCCAGAGCAGGGAGGGTAGGGGACGCTGGGCTGTCAGGGGACAGTGTGGGAGGGTTCCTAGCAGGGGCAGCCCTGTGGCACTCCCCTGGCTCACAGCTGTGCCCTCTGTTGCAGCCCTGCAGGAAGAAGAGCGCCCCGGAGTGGACATGAGCGCGGACACGGAGCTGCTGTGGCCGGGGGCGGCTCTGCTGCTGCTGCTGGGCGCAGCGGCTGGCCTATGTGTGCGCTGTTCCCGCCCAGGTAAAGCCTGGGGTCGTGGGCCTGTGGGAGGAGTGGGCGGTGTCCCCAGAGAGCCGCTCAGGCTCGGAAGGGGCAGTCAGATAAGCCTGGGGGTGCAGAAGTGAAACCCAGGGACCCGGCCCCTGATCATTCTCTGAAGACCACCGGTCTGACTCAATAGGAGTGTTGGTTCTCCGGGGTCAAAGGCATCTGTCTGCGCATGGATTGTGCCGGACAAGGAAGGGGAGAGGGGGCTGGGCTGTCTGCCTTCACAGTCCGCTCTCCTAAGTAAATGGTGAGCAAACCTCGCCAGGGTCAGGTGGCCCCCCAGCGATGAGTGGCTCAGCCCCCATGTCTGGTCTGAGGCCTGCCCAGGGCAACAGGGGAGATGGTTGGGCCTCGGATCTCAGCTCCCACCTGGCCCCGGGGGGCGGGGGCGGGGAACTGGCTAATCTGGTCCTGCTCTTGCAGGTGCAAAGAAGTCTGAGAAAATCTATGAGCAGAGGAGTGTGTGAGTGTCTCCCCAGCCCGGTGATGCTGTGTCCTGCCTGGGCGGGGGCCGTCCCTGTGGGCCTCCCCTCGGGCACCCTGCCCCCACCCCTCACCCCTTCACTTTCACCTCCTCCATGCCGGGCTCCAGTGGGTCCTCAGCACTTAGGGGAGGGCGAGGGGGTGCCCAGGGACCGCCCAAACCCTGCCCCAGACTAGTCGGGGAGGGTGGGAGGCACGCTCCAGCGAGCCCAGGAGCGTCTCCAGAAATCCCCGCCGTGACCCCAGCCCAGTGGGAACTAGGCTGTGCGGGGGGTTGACAGAGGAATCCCGCCCTCCCGTTGCAGGGACAGGGACCAGGGACCAGGTGCTGGGTCCGAGACAGCATGTGGGCATGAAACTTGGGGGGATCACGGAAGGACTCCTGGAGGAGGCGGGAAGAATCTAAAGAGACAGAAGGGGAAAGGGGGACATTCCAGAGAGAGAGGGAACAGTGTGGGCAATCACTGACTTCAGGCCGGGGTGGACACTGTCTCGGGTTTGATGCAGCCGGAGTAAGCATGTCTTGAGAGCAGTGAGCTGAATTCGGAGGAAGGAGAGTCTTGACCGTGGCCAGAGGCCTTGGCTTTTGTCCAAAGGGCCAAGGGGAGTCGCCGGAGAGCTGGAAGCAGGGCGGTGGTCAGGGGAGATGAGACGCTGTCACTGACCCCAGTGTCAGGACCCGGGCCGGAGGGCTGCGGCCAGCGGCGTGCTGGTGGAGGGCTCCGAGACCTGCGTGCACACACGTGCACAGGCCTGCACGCCCACGCACACCCACTGGCTCCCCCAGCGCTCATTCATGCATGCACTTCTCACACACACACAGCGCCTGCTTGCACGCCTGGGCAGGCACTCACATACAAACTCGCTCACACACCCTCTTCTCGTTTCCTTTTGCAACTGAAAAACCACAGTGAGATTTGAAAATAGAATTTTCCCATCCATGCCCACTCCAGGGGCTGGGGCTGGACCTTCCCAGCCTTTTGAGGTCCCTTGGTCCTCTGGCTCGCCAGCCCACAACCTCCACCAGGGGGGTGGACTGGACTCCCCTGGTGCCCTCCCCACCGGCCACACCCCTGCCTCAAGGCAAGTTCCTCAATATCTCCCCTCTCCCCTCCTCCCTTAGTCCCTGCCCACTCCAGTCCCCCGATTAATCTTAGAACTTAAGATCCTCAGAGGCACAAGCTAAACCTCCCATGTGGGAGGTGGAGAAAGAGGCCTGAGTGGGAGGAGATCAGAGGGGAGACTTGGGCTCTCCCCACCTCACTTGGATTCAGTCTTACCAGCCTGTGCCAGGCCCAGCTCCTGTATCATTTCCTCTGGGAAGCCATGCCAGACTCTCTGCTGTGGATTTAGGGCCTTGTTCCTAAATCAGATCACTTTCACCTCTCAGGAGCTCCTGGAAGACTGGACCAAGTCGCCATTCTGGTCCATGGAAGAAACCCAAAAGGCTTTTATAATTAGCTAATCTGCTCCACTATCCTTAGTGGTGGCATTCATTCCCAAAGGCACTTACGGGCCAAAATGTCAGCTAAAGCTCCAGCCCTCATCTCTGCATTCCATGCAGCAGTAAGAATGAAGAAGGAAGACCAAAAGGGTGCATCCCAGTTGGGAGCATCTCCTTATTTAGGTTTCACACGTAGAATATTTAATTTCTATTTCTGTATACCCTATGTCAAGCTTACCAACAAACATTCCATCTGTCCTCACACAGTTCATCCCCTTTACCAATTTTGCCCTCTCAACTTTGGTCAACACTACTTTTCTTTCTGTATCTACAAGTTAGTTTTTGTTTGATTTGTTCATTTTTTTTTTTTTTTTTTTGTATTTTTATATTTCACATATGAGTGAAATCATATGGAATTTTTCCTTCTCTCAAGGTCCAACCACATTGTCACAAATAGCAAGATTTTATCTTTTTATGGGTAAATAGTATTCCGTGGTGTATATATGCCACATCCTCTTTACTCAGTCATCTATGCGTTGATGGACACTTAGATTGTCTCCGTGTCTTGGCTATCGTAAATAGTGCTGCAACAAACACAGGGGCACACATTTTGTTGTTATTGTTCGGTTGCTAAGTTGTGTCAGACTCCGCAACCCCATGGACTGCAGCATGCGAGGCTCCTCTGTCCTTCACTATGCCTCAGAGTTTGCTCAAAAAGTCCATTGAGTCGGTGATGCCATCCACCCAGCCCATCTTGTGCCTCCCCCTTCTCCTCCTGCCCTCAATCTTTCCCAGCATCAGGGTGTTTTCCAGTGAGCCAATTCTTCGCATCAGGTGGCCAGAGTATTGGTGCTTCAGCATCAATACAATGAGTATTCAGGGTTGATTTCCTATAGGATTGACTGGTTTAATCTCTTTGCTGTTCAAGGGACTCTCAAAGAGTCTTCTGCAGCATTATATATAGTTTTCAAATTAGTTATTTCATATTCTTTAGATAAATACCCAGAAGTGGGATTGCTGGATTATATGGTAGTTTTATCCTTAGTATTTTGGGGCATCTCCATATTGAATTTATAGTGACTATACTAATTTATATTCCCCCCCTCTCAATAGCACACAAGGGTTTCCTTTCCTCTACATCCTTACCAACACTTTTTATTTCTTGCCTTTTTGATAATATTGTTGTTCTATCAGGTCTAAGGTGAAACTTCACCATAGTTTTGATTTGCATTTATTTCCTTCTTAATTAGTGATGTTGAACATCTTTTCATATCTGGTGGCCATTTATAAGTCTTCTTTAGAAAAATGTCTATTCAGTTCCTCTGCCCATTTTGTTAATCAGGTTGTTTTTTGGTTGTTATGAGTTGTTTTATATAATATGGGACATTAACCCCCTATGAGATATATCATTTGCAAATAGCTTCTCCTGCTCAGCAGATGGTCTTTTGGTTTCATCAATGACTTCCTTGGCTGAGCAGAAGGTTTTTAGTTTGATGTCGTACATTTATTGGGAAATAGAGCCTTATAGATGGGTGTGTGATTGTCTAAATATAAATCAGGTTCTGTTTGAAAGGAAGAAAGTGATAGATGCCTAGCTGTGTTTGCTAAGCCCTGAAGTTGCCTCATCCGTTACTGGGGAATAAATGGTATGTTTGAACATCTCCAGGACACTGTGCTCTCCAAGGAATCTTTAACATTCCTGGGGTGGTAGGTGGTGGGGGCAGCCTCTTTGTTGCTTCTGGGTGAAGTCACCACCAGGCCCCTGAGCAGCTCTCCCAGCCCTGCCCACAGACCTTCCTGAGCATCTGCATATCTGGTTGGCTCCAGCCCAGGCCCATGTGAGAAGGGTGGGCAGCAGTGGGCAGGCAGGGGAGCTGTATGGACGAGGAGACCATCAGGAAGCCCGGGATCTGAGTCCTGGAGGGCTGGCAGCACACCCTCACTCTCGCCGTGGTCTGTCCCTCCCTGTCCACCTGTTCTCTCTGTCCCTGGGGCTGTGGGAAGCCAGGCCCTGACTCAGCACAGCTCTGTGTGTTTCCAGGCAAGAGAATCAGCAGAGCTTTGCAGTGGCCCGGACCTACACCCGTGAGTCCCCTGGCAGACGGGTCCCAGGCTGGGCTCAGGGTTGGGGGTGTCAGCCTCAAAGTCCCTTTCGTCCTCACTGTTCTGAGGCTGTGGCCAGGCCTGAGCGGGCTGGGTGATGGGGTGAAGGGACTGCACCGGCCAGCTGGTCTGGGGCCCGGCCAATACCCCCTCATCCTTTGCAGTGGTCAGGGAGGCCTGGCCCGGGGACACGGCCACCAACATGGAGTTGACAAGGTAGGAATGAGCCCCCAAACCCACACCCAAGGGAGGTGATGAGGAGGGCCCTGGGGAGGCCCCACCTGGCGGAGCCCGGGCCAAGACCTTGCTCCTTCCTCAGACTTCAGAGCCCCAGTTCTGACTCAGGGCCTCACCGGGGCGGGGGGTGCTGTGGGCTCCCGACCCCCAGGAGCCCCAGGGGCCTCCTCCCAGCCCCTTCTCAGCCCTGCCCGCCCCCATTCAGGAAGGACAAGCTGTTGCGATTCTCCCCCAGCCTCGAGGGTGAGTGGCCTGGGACAGGGTGGGGGCTGGGGCAAGATGGGATGGAGACAGTGAATACCTGGTGGGACAGGTACGAAGCACGAGGCCTTCCCAGACGAGAGACATGCCAGCTGGGCTGGGAGGCCTGATGGCTGGCCCAGGGGGGCGAGGGGACAGAGAGCATGTGTGAAGGTGTGAAGACTGGGAAACACCCGGAGGGGCCCGGGCTGGGGAACCAGCATTGAGCCAATGGGCGTGGACTCTCTTCCAGATTCTTCATCCCCCAGGTACCAGTACCTCAGCAAAGGTAGGTGGGTTCTGGGCAGGAGGGGGCTGCGGTGCGGGCCCACAGCCCCTGCCGCGGCCTGATTCTCGCCCCCTCCCGCAGGAAGCAGACCCAGATCAGAGGAAGCCTACATGTGAGCGGCCTTCTGCGGGCCCTGGCCACCTCCGCCCCGCCCTCAGCTTCCTTCCACGAGAACGGCCTCCTGCCCTGGAAACCCGCGGGCCGGGCAGGCTCCCTGCAGCACCGTGGTCCCTCGGAGGACCACGGCTTCGGCTCCGTGGGGACGAGGCCGGGCAGGGATGCGGCCCTGCTCGGGGGCAGGGCCGCCTGGGTGGGCGGACCCTCCAGAGGAAGGGCCCCCAGGGTGGCTCAGGGGGGAGACCCTGGGTGAGCCCCGCACGGGCTCCGGGGGGAGTGACGACGGGGGGCAGCCGTGGTCTCACCGCCCCCCACGTGAAGCCCCCCCCCACCACGGGCCTGCCCCCGCAGCTGGTGCTGTGTCTGTGTTTTCTTGTCAGAGACCCCACCTCCACGGACTATTACAATTACGATCCGTTCCAGAAGCCCGCGGAAGGTGAGGCAGAGGAGGCAGCGAGGGCAGATCAGCTTCAGAGGCCACACCCTCGGGGCTGGGCCAGAGAGGGTTCGGAGGACCTGGGAGGACGGAGAGGACCGGGGAGGATCTGGAAGGACCCGCGAGGATCCGGGAAGACTGGAGAGGATGGAGAGGACCGGGGAGGACCTAGAGGGACCGGGGAGGACTGGGAGGATCTAGGAGGACGGGGAGGACCTAGGAGCATCGGAGGAGGACCGGGAAGGACTGGGGGAGGATCGAGGAGGACCGGGGGAAGATCGAGGAGGATTTGGGAGGACCTAGGAGGACCTGGGAGGACTTAGGAGGATCGGAGAGGACTGGGGGAGGACCGAGGAGGATCTGGGCTGTCTCTTATACACATCTTCCTTACCAACACTTTTTATTTCTTGCCTTTTTGATAATATTGTTGTTCTATCAGGTCTAAGGTGAAACTTCACCATAGTTTTGATTTGCATTTATTTCCTTCTTAATTAGTGATGTTGAACATCTTTTCATATCTGGTGGCCATTTATAAGTCTTCTTTAGAAAAATGTCTATTCAGTTCCTCTGCCCATTTTGTTAATCAGGTTGTTTTTTGGTTGTTATGAGTTGTTTTATATAATATGGGACATTAACCCCCTATGAGATATATCATTTGCAAATAGCTTCTCCTGCTCAGCAGATGGTCTTTTGGTTTCATCAATGACTTCCTTGGCTGAGCAGAAGGTTTTTAGTTTGATGTCGTACATTTATTGGGAAATAGAGCCTTATAGATGGGTGTGTGATTGTCTAAATATAAATCAGGTTCTGTTTGAAAGGAAGAAAGTGATAGATGCCTAGCTGTGTTTGCTAAGCCCTGAAGTTGCCTCATCCGTTACTGGGGAATAAATGGTATGTTTGAACATCTCCAGGACACTGTGCTCTCCAAGGAATCTTTAACATTCCTGGGGTGGTAGGTGGTGGGGGCAGCCTCTTTGTTGCTTCTGGGTGAAGTCACCACCAGGCCCCTGAGCAGCTCTCCCAGCCCTGCCCACAGACCTTCCTGAGCATCTGCATATCTGGTTGGCTCCAGCCCAGGCCCATGTGAGAAGGGTGGGCAGCAGTGGGCAGGCAGGGGAGCTGTATGGACGAGGAGACCATCAGGAAGCCCGGGATCTGAGTCCTGGAGGGCTGGCAGCACACCCTCACTCTCGCCGTGGTCTGTCCCTCCCTGTCCACCTGTTCTCTCTGTCCCTGGGGCTGTGGGAAGCCAGGCCCTGACTCAGCACAGCTCTGTGTGTTTCCAGGCAAGAGAATCAGCAGAGCTTTGCAGTGGCCCGGACCTACACCCGTGAGTCCCCTGGCAGACGGGTCCCAGGCTGGGCTCAGGGTTGGGGGTGTCAGCCTCAAAGTCCCTTTCGTCCTCACTGTTCTGAGGCTGTGGCCAGGCCTGAGCGGGCTGGGTGATGGGGTGAAGGGACTGCACCGGCCAGCTGGTCTGGGGCCCGGCCAATACCCCCTCATCCTTTGCAGTGGTCAGGGAGGCCTGGCCCGGGGACACGGCCACCAACATGGAGTTGACAAGGTAGGAATGAGCCCCCAAACCCACACCCAAGGGAGGTGATGAGGAGGGCCCTGGGGAGGCCCCACCTGGCGGAGCCCGGGCCAAGACCTTGCTCCTTCCTCAGACTTCAGAGCCCCAGTTCTGACTCTGAGGGCCTCACCGGGGCGGGGGGTGCTGTGGGCTCCCGACCCCCAGGAGCCCCAGGGGCCTCCTCCCAGCCCCTTCTCAGCCCTGCCCGCTCCCATTCAGGAAGGACAAGCTGTTGCGATTCTCCCCCAGCCTCGAGGGTGAGTGGCCTGGGACAGGGTGGGGGCTGGGGCAAGATGGGATGGAGACAGTGAATACCTGGTGGGACAGGTACGAAGCACGAGGCCTTCCCAGACGAGAGACATGCCAGCTGGGCTGGGAGGCCTGATGGCTGGCCCAGGGGGGCGAGGGGACAGAGAGCAGGTGTGAAGGTGTGAAGACTGGGAAACACCCGGAGGGGCCCGGGCTGGGGAACCAGCATTGAGCCAATGGGCGTGGACTCTCTTCCAGATTCTTCATCCCCCAGGTACCAGTACCTCAGCAAAGGTAGGTGGGTTCTGGGCAGGAGGGGGCTGCGGTGCGGGCCCACAGCCCCTGCCGCGGCCTGATTCTCGCCCCCTCCCGCAGGAAGCAGACCCAGATCAGAGGAAGCCTACATGTGAGCGGCCTTCTGCGGGCCCTGGCCACCTCCGCCCCGCCCTCAGCTTCCTTCCACGAGAACGGCCTCCTGCCCTGGAAACCCGCGGGCCGGGCAGGCTCCCTGCAGCACCGTGGTCCCTCGGAGGACCACGGCTTCGGCTCCGTGGGGACGAGGCCGGGCAGGGATGCGGCCCTGCTCGGGGGCAGGGCCGCCTGGGTGGGCGGACCCTCCAGAGGAAGGGCCCCCAGGGTGGCTCAGGGGGGAGACCCTGGCTGAGGCCCGCACGGGCTCCGGGGGGAGTGACGACGGGGGGCAGCCGTGGTCTCACCGCCCCCCACGTGAAGCCCCCCCCCCCACGGGCCTGCCCCCGCAGCTGGTGCTGTGTCTGTGTTTTCTTGTCAGAGACCCCACCTCCACGGACTATTACAATTACGATCCGTTCCAGAAGCCCGCGGAAGGTGAGGCAGAGGAGGCAGCGAGGGCAGATCAGCTTCAGAGGCCACACCCTCGGGGCTGGGCCAGAGAGGGTTTGGAGGACCTGGGAGGACGGAGAGGACCGGGGAGGATCTGGAAGGACCCGCGAGGATCCGGGAAGACTGGAGAGGATGGAGAGGACCGGGGAGGACCTAGAGGGACCGGGGAGGACTGGGAGGATCTAGGAGGACGGGGAGGACCTAGGAGCATCGGAGGAGGACCGGGAAGGACTGGGGGAGGATCGAGGAGGACCGGGGGAAGATCGAGGAGGATTTGGGAGGACCTAGGAGGACTGCCATCTATGGGGTCACACAGAGTCGGACACGACTGAAGTGACATAGCAGCAGCAGCAGCAGGAGGACTTAGGAGGATCGGAGAGGACTGGGGGAGGACCGAGGAGGATCTGGGAGGACCCGCGAGGATCCGGGAGGACTGGGGAGGATCTGGGAGGACCTGGGAGGATTGAGGAGGCTGGCACTGCGGGCAGGAGCTGAGATGCAGAGGAGGGCAGGGGTGGGAGGGAGCAAGAGTCAGGGAGCAGAAGGGGAGCTGAGGGCAGGGACCGGGGGCAGGCTGGTCCCCTTGTCATGCAGGGCCCCCCTCAAGGCTGGGGACACATGGGTCCTTGGAGGGAGGCCCTGGAAGGGGCAGACTTGCTTGAAGGATGCCAAGCCCTGCTAGCCCTGAGGGTGCTGGAACCCTGGGCTCTTTACACCTTGGCTTTACAGAACAAGAGGGTGGGCAGTGCCTGCTGAAAGGAGCATAGGCCTGGACCCCCGCCTAGGCCGAGCTAGAGTGGGAGTGAAGGTCTTCTTCTCCCCCGCTGCGCTCCTATATTGGGGGGAAAGCCCTCACTTCTCAGAGCCTCTTCAACAAAGATGGAAGCTGGGTGGGGTGGTGTTTAGAGCTTAGCTTCCTCGTTGGGGTGTGGGGGTGGGGTGCAAAGCCAGGGTACCAGGCTCTGATATGCCACACCGAGCCTAGGCCCCTGGGCAGAAGATCCTCAGCCTGCCCCCACTGCCTGAAGGGTTAGGCAGGTTCCTGTCTCCTCTGCCCCCAGTGGCTCTGCCTGCCTCTTTTGCCCGCATAGAGATGGGTCTCCCTTCTCTTTAACTATCCACGGTGGGCCTGCCCCTCCCCAGAGCATTCAGGGGTAGCTTTGAAAGACAGAAGGAGCCCAGGGTGGAAGCCACGGAGCCAAGCCTGTGCCTATTAAGAAGCTTGTCCAGGAGAATGTTTGAGGCCCTGCGGGACCCAGAGTGGGCTTGATGAGACAGAGAGAGGGAGGAAGAGCCAGGCTTGCAGGCTTGTCGGGCAGGACCCACCAGCACCCCCCACCCTCTCCCCTCTCCCTGGCAGATGACGATGACACCAATTCCTATGAGAACGTGCTCATCTGCAAGCCAAAGAGAATGGACTCGGGTAAGGTTACGCTGCTGGGGTCTGGAGCTCCCGCTGCAGGGTTCACCAGGACTAGACCTTGTGTCCCGGGAGGAGGCCCCGTCAGTCCCTGGATCTCCCTCCCTCCCTCGTGGGTCTGCCAAGCATGTGGAGGATGCAGGCTGCCCCCCGAGAGGGGCGGCCACGGCACCTCGCTGGCCTGAGGAATCGCCGTGGTGGCTGGCCCTTCCTCAGCCCCTGTCCTGGTGTTCTCTCTGAAGGGGACGAGGGGTCTGAGGATTATCAGAACTCGGCGTCCATCCAGCAGTGGCGGGAGTCCAAGAGAGTCGTGGGTATGTGGCTGGAGCCCAGGCATTCCCGAATGGTCGCCTTCAGCTGGCTTGCACTGGAGGGGGGCCGCCTTAGCCTGGGACACACAGTCAGGGGGCGGGGGAGAGAGGGGCGCTTAGGGGATCTGGGAGGACGAGGCCAGGTGGGCTCCCCCGAGGCCCGTCCAGCTCATCCCACGGCGAAGCTTCTGGTGCATCAGCGGCTGCAGCGGGTCAGCCATGGCAGGCCCTCCTTCGGCAGCACCGTGGCCTCTGAGGTTGGGTCCTTCTGGCCTGTTGCCCGTCCAGTGGCTTGGATGGAATCGCACCTGCCCTGCTCCGGGCGGACCAGACTGCCGGCAGATCCCAGAGGGGAGGGGACGGACACACCGCCCAGTGTAGCCTTTCCCGTGGGCTGCGTGGTGCCATCTGCGGAGACAGGGCCGGGCTGAGCGTGTCCATGAGAACCCTCTGACCGTCTGCCCGCGGATCCGCAGAGCCAGCCCCACGGGAGGCGCCGCTTTCCCTGGCAGGAAGCCCAGACGAGGACGGGGAGCCCGATTATGTGAACGGGGATGTGGCGGCCACCGAAGCTTAGGGAAGGTGCCTGCAGGAAGGTATGGTCCCGGCTGGTGGGCTGCATGAGGGGGATCACACCCCCGGGGAAAGGCAGAGCGCCAGGGCAGGAGGAACCACAGCTGGGGCTGTGGACAGCACTCATGGGGGCTGAAACGGGGTGGCTTCTTGGGGCACTGGACCTCCCGACAAGTCCCTGCCCACCCCCAACTTTTGTGGCTGGCGTAGTGAGGTAACATACTTATGACAGACACAAAGTCTCAGCCCCGGGGGTGTCGGCAGGGCAGGCTGGTGAGTCTGGGTGGGCCTCTGCAACCTTGGAGGGTGATTTAACCTCCCGTGACCCACTTCCTCGCTTGCAACATAGAGCTACTGGGACCTGCGTCTTAGATGGGACACGCAAGACCCGCACAGAAAGCAGGGCCAGGGACTTCCCAGGTGGTCTCGTGGTTAAGACTCCATGCTGCCGCTGCAAAGAGCATGGGCTTGATCCCTGGTCGAGGAACTGAGATCCCGCATGCCACATGGTGCAGCCACAAAAAAAAAAAAAGAAGCCGCAGGACCAGGATGACTTGCCCATGTTGGACTCAGGGATGGGGTGGGATGGGGGGCTGGTGATGGTGCCAAGTGCTCACACACCACCCCTTGGCGCCCCCCAAGACACAGAGAGGACAAGCCACCTGCCGAGGTCCCCACTTACAGTGCGTGGAGGAGGGATGGACACAGGAGCACGAAGATGTAGGAGCCTGGCTTGCACTGGAGGGGGGCCGCCTTAGCCTGGGACACACAGTCAGGGGGCGGGGGAGAGAGGGGCGCTTAGGGGATCTGGGAGGACGAGGCCAGGTGGGCTCCCCCGAGGCCCGTCCAGCTCATCCCACGGCGAAGCTTCTGGTGCATCAGCGGCTGCAGCGGGTCAGCCATGGCAGGCCCTCCTTCGGCAGCACCGTGGCCTCTGAGGTTGGGTCCTTCTGGCCTGTTGCCCGTCCAGTGGCTTGGATGGAATCGCACCTGCCCTGCTCCGGGCGGACAGACTGCCGGCAGATCCCAGAGGGGAGGGGACGGACACACTGCCCAGTGTAGCCTTTCCCGTGGGCTGCGTGGTGCCATCTGCGGAGACAGGGCCGGGCTGAGCGTGTCCATGAGAACCCTCTGACCGTCTGCCCGCGGATCCGCAGAGCCAGCCCCACGGGAGGCGCCGCTTTCCCTGGCAGGAAGCCCAGACGAGGACGGGGAGCCCGATTATGTGAACGGGGATGTGGCGGCCACCGAAGCTTAGGGAAGGTGCCTGCAGGAAGGTATGGTCCCGGCTGGTGGGCTGCATGAGGGGGATCACACCCCCGGGGAAAGGCAGAGCGCCAGGGCAGGAGGAACCACAGCTGGGGCTGTGGACAGCACTCATGGGGGCTGAAACGGGGTGGCTTCTTGGGGCACTGGACCTCCCGACAAGTCCCTGCCCACCCCCAACTTTTGTGGCTGGCGTAGTGAGGTAACATACTTATGACAGACACAAAGTCTCAGCCCCGGGGGTGTCGGCAGGGCAGGCTGGTGAGTCTGGGTGGGCCTCTGCAACCTTGGAGGGTGATTTAACCTCCCGTGACCCACTTCCTCGCTTGCAACATAGAGCTACTGGGACCTGCGTCTTAGATGGGACACGCAAGACCCGCACAGAAAGCAGGGCCAGGGACTTCCCAGGTGGTCTCGTGGTTAAGACTCCATGCTGCCGCTGCAAAGAGCATGGGCTTGATCCCTGGTCGAGGAACTGAGATCCCGCATGCCACATGGTGCAGCCACAAAAAAAAAAAAAGAAGCCGCAGGACCAGGATGACTTGCCCATGTTGGACTCAGGGATGGGGTGGGATGGGGGGCTGGTGATGGTGCCAAGTGCTCACACACCACCCCTTGGCGCCCCCCAAGACACAGAGAGGACAAGCCACCTGCCGAGGTCCCCACTTACAGTGCGTGGAGGAGGGATGGACACAGGAGCACGAAGATGTAGGAGCCCGGGCCCTGCCTCCAGAAGGGAGGGAGTCAATCCGAGGGTCCTGGAAAGGCTGCCTGAAGTCCCGATCTGGGGGACACGGGCAAGCCTGTCACACTAGGGGCAGGCCTGGGGCGTTTGAGAAACCAGCAATAGTATCAGCCGCAGGCGTTTAAGCCCAAAGGGCAGAGCCCATGGTTCATTCATTCACCCCGCACCTAGGGGGCACCTGCCAGGGGCAAGTTCTGCCTTAGGGGCTGGGGACACAGTGATAAAGAGAAGATACATAAATCCCTGTCCACTTAGAACTTCCATTTTGATGGGAGAGAGGAAACAAGAGAACCAGCTGGACGAGGAGAGGGGAGAAGAGGGAAGGGAGGAGAGGGGAGGGGAGAAAGGAAATTGAGCAGTTAGGATGTTAGGGGTGAGGAGAGGCAGGAGGAATGTGGTGGGGGAGGGGAGGGTGCCGTCATTTAAGCTGGGAGGCAGAGAAGTCTTTCAGAGCTCCCCTCCTCACTCTTCTGGGGGAGGGAAGGACCCCCGACAGGAGCCTGATTCCTGCAACAGGAGGGGAACAGAGCAGAGCGATGGGGGAGTGGCAGAGGTGGAGGGCAGGGCCAGCAGCTGGGTTTTTTCTGAGATGGGGATGTGCTCGGCAAGGGAAGAGTGACTTGCTGTTTCTCGGGTATCACTGCCCGCCGCCACTAGGTAGAGACGTGAATACAGGGTGAATACAGGGGACGGGGAGGCTGGGAGGCCAGTGCCTTCAGGCAGGAACACGGGAGGCGGGAGGCCGTTTGTGCAGCTGACAGGGCTCCCTGACGCGCTGCGTGTCAGCTGCCAGGTGGAGTGAGGATTGAAGAGGCCTGGGGGTTTTGCCCGAGTCAAAGGAGAGGGCATCACTATCGGTAGCTGAGATCAGGGAGGCGACCAGCAGAGCAGGTTTTGTGGGCAAGGCTGGTTTATGTCTGGGCCTGCTAAGTTGGAGATACCGTGTAGGAGGTTGTACGAAGTGGGGAGTTAAGAGCCCTGCGTCTGGATTCAGGGAGAGGGCAGGAGCAAAGGGGCTGTGCAGGTTCCTAAGAGGAAAGAAATTAGAGTACGCTGTCTGACAAATGATACGGGGAGCCTTAAGTTTGGGGTCGGACTCTGGCTGGCTGGAATTTACACCCTCGACCTCGCACACAAGAAGGTCTGAACTGCACAAGCTGGTGTCCAAAGTGGCCTGACAAGACTGGAGAGGCCTAATCCCCGTGTTCGAGTAGGTAGAAGGGCCACCAGGCAAGGCTGGGGGCAGAGTGGAGTTAGGGCCTGGTACCTCCGGTCAAGTCCCTTCAGGAATTCAAACAAAAAGCAGGCATCTCCCTGGTGGTCCAGTGGTTCGGACTCCGAGCTTCCATGGGGATTCATTCCCTGACTGGGGAACTAGGATCCCCAGCCTTTCACCTAAAAAAAAAGGCAGAAACTCCTGGCTCCTGGAATAAGAAACATGCTTGTTTGATGGGCAGGTTCTCTGCTCACTGACCATCACTGTGTATCCTCCTGGGGCCAAGGGGACAAAGCGTCAGTCCAGGCAAACCTTTCCCTCTTTAACAAATACCTTTCCTCTTCACTGAAGGAGCCAGGGACCATTTATCACCTCCCCAGGACCCCTTCTCCAGAGCCGCTCAACTTCTACACTCCCTACCGCACTCCTGGGAGGGGCGTCGTGTCCTGAGGACCAGCCAGCTGGCCACGGGGCACTCGGCCCAGGAAAGGACAGTTATACGGAGCCAACCTCTGACCGGCTCCCACGGGCAAGGCAGGAGGAGCCTGGGGTCTGGCAGCTCCCGCGGTGGTCCCGAGCCCAGAACTGGGGGGCAGCTGCATCCCCCTACCCGCATTGAAAGCATCGTACTACATGGGTGTTCGTGTCCTTTTTTTTTTTTCTGCTTTGGATTTTGATCCCAAATTGCTTACTAATGCTGGTTGCTGGGATTTCGTGATGGATAAGCTTGTACAGTTAATTTATGCAGGTGGAGTCGTATTTAATATTTTGTGTTTCAGGGTTGAGGTTGTGTAATAACTTGTCTCCTGTAAGCATTACGTGTACTTCACTTCGACAGTTGGGGGTGCCCTGGCACTCCTTTCTCTGGGCCTCGGTTGACTGAAGCAGAGATGAAGCCGCGGCTAACTTTGCGAACCTCTCGTGGGAGCGTCCGCTGCGGGCAGACCGCAGAAGGGGCAGGCGGGGAGGAGTGGCCGGGCCCCCGCAGACTGGGCAGGAACATGACTGTCTCATGGGACAGGCGGGAGCCTGAGGGACCTTCTGCCTCAGAAAAGCCAGAGTCGGAGATAAAGCGCCTCCTCCAACCGAAGCCTCTCAATAAACATCTCCAGTTGAAGAGCAGTGATTTTCCTGTCTGCTTTCCCCGCCTCACTGGAACCTTCTAAGGTGATGGAGGGTCAGGCTTGTTTCATACAAAGGGGCCCTGAGGAACGTCCCAGGTGGTCCAGTGGCAAAGACTCTGTGTTCCCAATGCAGGGGGCCTGGGCTCCATCCCTGCGGTCAGGCATCCCCCAGGCCGCAACCAAGAGTTCGCAGGTGCAGCTAAAGAAGTGCCGCATGCCACAGAGAAGATGGATGATCCGGCATGCCGCGACCTGGTGCAGCCAAAGAAATACTGAAAACAACCCCAAAACTCTGAGATCCGGAGAGAAGGCTGGCGACAAGAACCTCTTTCCAGATGTCTCATCAGACATGAGACAGTTCTTTCCATGAGAAGTTAATGCGGCAAGTTTGGAAATTAGAGGAAAAAAACCTAGAACACAGCTGTTGGCTGCCCGTCCCTTCACGCCCAGCAGCCCAGCCTCACCTTCGGGGAGGACAGCTTAGGCCTGAGCAGAGGTGCGGCGGGGCTGCGGCGAGGCTCCAGCGGGAGGGGTCCTGCCCCGCCATCGAGTGTGGGAAGCTGGGGTGTCACTTTAAAAATTGGGCACAGGCATCCCTTTGCTTCCCAAGGATCCCAAAGCTCCAGACAAAAAGTAAGGCTGAGGAGGCAGGCAGTTCTCTCATGCTCAGCGTTTTCCCTGCAGGGGTCTGGGTTCAACCCTTGGTCAGGGAACTAAGATCCTGCAGGCCACGTGGTGCGACCAAAAAAATTCATAATAATAAATAAGATTGAGAAGATGTGCTGAAGTATTTTGTAAAATTTCTGCTTGCAGTTTTTGAGGACCTTAATTTTTTTTTTTCCCCGCTCTTAATCAAAACCCTAACCCAAAGAGCCAGTGACCTGGGAGGCTTTCCTGTGACCGTTCAGCAGCAACGTGATCTTGACGCGTGTCTAACCCCACCCGGGGATCTGCTTCAGAACAGTCTGGGAGTGGGGTGGTAGGGTTGCTGGGCGGGAATACAGAAAGAACAAGACGGGAACGTGTTGATAAAATTGTTAAGAGGAGTTATGTGAAAGTTCACCATATCATTCCCTGTATTATCTATGATTATTTTCCGTAATTTTTAAACATGGGGAAAAAAAAACAGCATTTTGCCAACAAACAAAGAAGCAATTCTACAAAATTCACTGGGAAATTCTAAAGCAACAGATACACCCGGCTACACAGAAAAGGTGACCTGGAGGGAGGTTCCTGCGGGTCTATCTGCACTATCCTCCTCGGTGACTTTTTTTCCAATTTATTTTTTTATTTTTAAACATTTTCTGGCTGCCCCTCAAAGCATGCTGGATCTCAGTTCCCCGATCAGGGATCAAATCTGTGCCCCTTGCAGTGGAAGTCCAGTCTCCACCACTGGACCGCCAGAGAAGCCCTCCTCGGTGATTCTTGCCAAGCCCTTTCTGAAGGGCTCAGGGCCCCGGGCTGTTCTGACAGGCTGGTAAATTACAGCAAACCCTGCCTCACCCTGTGGGATTGTCCTTATGGCTTCGAGAAAAACTGGGATTAGCCTGTCCAATCTACTATGAAAACCACCTCTATACCTGCAGGATGCTAGGGGTATACATGGGAGATGGGAAGCTGGTTTTCCTTGTGGCCTGGCACTGCCACCTTTCTGCCACAAAACTGTAAAGTTTTATTAGTAAAATGCCAACACAAGCACAGACGGAGGGCCGTGTCCTGGAGGGTCTCTTCCCACCCTCTCACCCCATCGTGAGTCTGAGGCTGAGTCTGAACACTCCACGAGCAGGGGAGATGTGCTGGAAGCAAGGTGAAGACCAGGAAGATGCGTTCCAGGGTCAGTCCAGGGCATCACTTTTTCCAAACCAAAGGCTGTGACTCTCAGTAATAAGGACTCTCGTTACCCAGCAAGAGAGCTTCTGCTCTAACTGGCCACTGGGACCATTGTCTTCTGACACAGCCTGGCCAGGAGCCCTGCCATCTGCAGAAGGGAGTTCACACCTTCCGCTATTTTCATATGTGTGTATCCAATTTCCTGTGGGGGAAAAAACTCCAACTTAAATCTGGCTAATAAGTGAGGGAAGAGTTTTAATTTTTAAAACCTGAACATCTGAACCAAAAGTCTGCTCAAAAGCGATGCAGGGAACTCAAACTCCAGCAGGAAAATGAACTCTGAGAAGTTCACCTTGTTTCCTAAAAATACTGATAGTTCTTTAACGGGTACATGCGTGCTCAGCCGCTCAGTCATATCTGACTCTTTGCAACTCTATGGACTGTGGCCCACCAGGCTCTTCTGTCCATGGGATTATCTAGGCAAGAGATCTTCCCTACCCAGGTATCAAATCTGTCTCCTGCATGGACAGACAGATTCTTTACTACCAGTCACCTGGGAAGCTCTTTGGTGGGTACTGGTAAGAAAATAATTAAAAAAAAAAAAAAAAAACCAGACTGCATTTGTCAACAGAATGCACCCAAGAGGTTGAATTTTACTCTTATTTAAATTACATCTCAATTAATCTCACTTACATGACAAGTAAATAAATACCTCTCTCATGAACACAGCCATCCCAAGGAACATCAGGGCACTGCCTGGCAGGACTGGCGTAAACAAGCCCCCAGCCCCTGGGACGACCTGCCATTGACTGAGCATCTTCCAGGCGCCTGGCCTGTGAGTGAAACAAAACCTCAGCGTGGCCCACATTCTCGGGGAGAGAGGCACTGCTCTACTCTCACTGACCTTGATAAACTCCAGTTTCAAGTATTCTGCCATCTGGAAGGTTTTACACACTCGAAAAATGTTGCTGATGATGTCTTCTGGGGAATAGCCAAGATGCCACAGGTGAGCAAGGATCTGGATAAAAGAAAAGACATGGAGGCCGTGCAACTGCTGACGACGAGGGTACGGGAGGGGCGGCTAAACCCGAACCAGGGTCGACCCGTCACACGGCTGGGCGTGGGCAGGCCATCCGAGACAGCACAGGCGCTTCTAAGAATCGGCCCCACGGGGCAACCCGGCTCAAGGGCCATGCCCTTTAGGTTCTGGAGGGTGGGGGTGATCCATGTTCCCAGCAGGCAGCCAGAACCCTGCCAATGTTCTAAACCATACTGCAAGACGAGTCCACCCCTGTGCCCTGTAACGTCTCAACCCACGGCTCTTTTACTTTTTTCTTTCCTTGTGTTTACTATTTTTTAAATCGCAGGACAATTGCTTTACCATGTTCTGTTGGTTTCTGCCATACAACAATGAGAATGAGCCGTAAGTATACATACGTCCCCTCCCTCCAAGGCTCTTAAAACGCCTTATTAATCATCCCAGGAAGCACCCTGGAGGGACTGCTGTGCTGAGCTGTCACTTGTGACACACACTCACGGCACACTTAGGCCTGAACAAATCCTGACCAGGGCAGAGATGACGACAGAGGTCACAGCCCCAGTTCCAACCCCAACACCATCCCACCCAGCTGCAGGGTGGAGTCAGTTGCCTTCGCTCCCTGGGTGCATTCAGGGGTTGGGGAAGCTCTGCGTCCGTCAATCTGATGGCTCCCTTCAGTGCCTGGGAGTCTGCCTCAGTCTCCCGGCCTTGTGCTCCAGCTTCACGAGAGGTCTGCCCGTGTGTGTGCTTGGCGTGTGTGTGCTCCAGTTTCACGGGAGGTCTGTGTGTGTGTGTGTTCAGTCACTCAGTTGTGTCCAACTCTTTGCGACCACATGGACCGTAGCCCGCCAGGCTCCTCTGTCCGTAGGGATTCTCCAGGCAAGAATGCTGGAGTGGGTTGCCATTTCCTCCTCCAGGGGATCTTCCAGTCCCAGGGATAGAGCCCAAGTCTCCTGCAATGGCAGGTGAATTTTTGACCACTGAGGTCTACCCCTGTCCTAAATCCAGTCAATTTCTAGCTTGGTTTGGTGGCAGTAGGAAGAAGGAAACCAGCTGCCATCAGACCAATGGCCTCAGATCACACCACGGGCCCCATGTGGACTTGAGGAACCTCAATGATGCCCTCTGGAATCGGCTCCCAGGACCAGGCTCTGGGTCCCTGGATGTCCATTCCCAGGCTCTTCAGAAGACAGAGAGGCATAGCTCCTCGCCACTGAGAGAAAGATGGCTTCTCTACAAAGCAAGGAGCTGGGGACTTCCCTGGTGGTTCAGTGGTAAGAATCTGCCTTGCAATGCAGGGGATGCATGTCCGACCCTTGGTCAGGGAACTAAGATCCCACATACCTCGGAGCAACTAAGCCTGCGTGTCACATCTAAGACCCAATGCAGCCAAATAAATAAATATTAAAAAAAAAAAAAATAGGCAAGGAGTTGGGCTGTTCTTTCCTCACGTCCTTGATGGACAAATTCCTCTTATAGAAAATCTAATTAGAGTAGAAAGGCATGATGCTGAATTCCAGGTTGATTACTTTTAAGCTATGTGATTTACAGTAAGGAGTCTAGCTTCTGAGCCAGTTTTCTCACCTGTAGAGGGTACCCAACTCTTAGCATCAGTTAAGAATGAGATGGAGTAAAGTGCCCAGCCTAGGGAGCACCCCCTTTGCCCTTCTCAAGGAGCCAGAGGCTTCCGCCGAGTCAGGAAAGGGCGAGGAGACCCACCTTGTAGGCCTCGTCGATGTCGGCGCTCACACAATGCTGGATCATCTCCTTTACCAGCAAGGGGTGGGGCTCGTCACAGACCTGCCCAAACCAGAAAGAAAGGCCATCAGGGGTGGACAGGGCCCATCCAAGGGGGAGCCCTGGTAGATCCATCTTCCCCCGAGTCAGGAAAGGGCGAGGAGACCCACCTTGTAGGCCTCGTCGATGTCGGCGCTCACACAATGCTGGATCATCTCCTTTACCAGCAAGGGGTGGGGCTCGTCACAGACCTGCCCAAACCAGAAAGAAAGGCCATCAGGGGTGGACAGGGCCCATCCAAGGGGGAGCCCTGGTAGATCCACGTCTGGGCACCCTAGGTAACCAAGGTCTTCACTTGCTGTCTGCGTTGTCTCCAGCAAGCAGAACCAGGTTTGGGACTGTCTCTCTCGCGACCCAAGTGAAAGCTGGGCAGTTCCACCGGCCCCGGCAGGTAAATGCTGCCCCGTCGACCGTGATGGCCACGCCGGCTCTTACCTTGAACACATTCTCACTGTTGATGAAGCCAAATCCCGAGTAAGTAGACTGCAAGTTGTTCAATGCCTGCCGAGGAGCAGAAACACAGCCAGGGAGATTATTCAGTCTCTGCCCGCCCCTCTCTCTCCTCTTGGGAGTCCGCGTTTAACCCGTTCCTTGCAGGCCTGCTCCCCCGAGGCCCGAGGCAACCCCACCACCGGTGTGTCCGGTCAACGTCCCCTGGTCTGGCTATGTTCATCCCCCGTGCAGCAGTCGGCTCCTTCTCCCCGTAAAGCGAGGGGTGTGGCCAGTCCGGGAAGCCGGGGCGGCAGCCGCACGCACCTGCCTCATGTCGCCCTGGGCGGTGAAGATGATGGCTTCCAGGCCGTCGTCCGTGTACTGGACCTTCTCCTTCTCAATGACGCTCAGGAGCCTGGCAAGAATCTGCGCGTCGGTCAGCTTCGTGTAGCGGAGGACAGCACACCGGGACTGAATGGGCTCTGGAGCAGGCGGGAAGAGAGTCAGGCTCCGGGGCAACGCTCAGCGGGACCCTGTCGGTCCTTTAGTTACCGGGAAGCAGCCGCACAATGCCGGTGGCCCAGCCGTGCGGGCAGCACTCCCCGCCGCAACCCAGCAGGTGCTTAAGGGGAACTCAGCAATCAGGGCTCGACTTCAATCATCAACCAATAAAGGCCCCACCCTGCACTGCCTGGGCTGACCTTGGCTGACCTTCCCCAGAAGCGGAAAAGATCTTCGAGAATAGAGACACACATGCGCCACAGCCCACAGGAGGGTCACTGCCAGCCCAGCTGGGCTCCGGAACCACCGTGTGCACTGTGTGTATGGGTCCTTCTGGGCAGGTCACCACCCAGCCAGTCAGGGGTGAGAACGGGGCACCTGCCTGGCTTCTTTAAGCTTCCCTGGGAGACTTGGACGCATGTGAAAACCACCAGGCGGACGAGTGCGGAATTCTGGGAGCTGTCCCTGAATGCGGGTTCAGACTGTGACAACGGCAACTCCATAATCGCCAAGCCCTGGGTGGGTTTCTCTCTCTGATCCATCCTGTTCTGCTGCCCCAACTGGCTTTCCTCAGAATGTTCTGGCCTGCCCAGGCAAACCCTCTGGCCACCCGCTGAGGTCACAGTACAGTCCACCTCTGACCCTCGTACGTAAAACCTTCCACAAACCTCACCCATCTCCACTCTCCAAACCTCCCCATCTGGTACCACGCCTTCTCTTCTGCTGCTAACAAGCCCACGTGAGCGCCAGGAGGACCCCGAGCCACACAGAGCTGACCCTCACCTATGATTTTATCTGAAGCGTTACAAGCGAGAGCAAAGCGGGTCGTCTTGGAGTAGATCTCCATGGTCCTCCTCAAGGCTTGCTGGGCTCCATCAGTCATGCTGAGAAGAACACAAGGGGCGGTCTGCAGCTGAGACCCAGATCCCCTCCAAGGGACCCCGGGAAGCCAGCTCTCCTGACTGAGCACGCTGAGTCTCCCTCCGGGACCCCGTGTGGGTCTCACGCCCGCAGGTTGTACTCCGACAGAGCACAGGCTGCCGGGGACCGCCCCGAAGCTCCTGCATCCGCTCGTGTGGGGACTTGGGGCTAAGTATCTGCACCGCAGTGGCATCGCCGTAAGAAGACAATGCTATTGCCCACCTGAGAGTGTTGGTACAACAAATAAGACAATAACACACAGTGTGCAGCAGAGCACCTGGCAAGATGCGAACGCAGACATAAAAGTGCTGGATAAATGTTACTGCTATAAAAGCGTTACGGTAAAATAAAATGGCTAATGTTACGGAAAATGGCTAAGATGCAGCCCCAGGATGGAACAGAAAACAGCAATTAAAATCTATGCTGACGACAACATGGAACTCCATTATAACAACATGGAACTCCACTTTTTATAAGAAAAAGCCAAGATATAAAAATTATACTATTACCATCCCAATTATGTAAAAATGCATAGTGTAGAAAAGCTGTAGATGAAATAAAACAAGACTGTACTCATATCTTCTAAAGTTTCTTCAAAGAACACGAACTCTGTTGTTTTTCTAAATGTCACTTAGCAGTTTTTCACTTATACTGTAATGAGTGCACAACATTATGAATGTCCTCAATGCTCAATGTCACTGAAAGTGAAAGTCACGTCAGACTCTTTGCGACCCCAAGGACTACACAGTCCATGAAATTCTCCAGGCCAGAATACTGGGGTGGGTAGCCTATCCCTTCTCCAGGGGATCTTCCCAACCCAGGAATCGAACCAGGGTATCCTGCACTGCAAACGGATTCTTTATCAACTGATCTATCAGGGAAGCCCACTCAGTGTCACTAATGGTATACTTTAAAGCGACTGGAAATGGTAACTTTTATGGTAGGTGTATTCCACCACGATTTAAAAAAAAATCACTTAAATTACACATGTCAGTGATGCTGGAACAAACAATGAATTGTCTTAGATGGATGTTTGTAAGTTAATTAAGATAGGGTTTAAGGCTCAGGCCCGTATGGAGTCACGTTTCAAGATGTGATGAGCAAATCTACCACAGAAGCACACAGGCGTGAGCTTTTCCCTCCTAAGTTAGTAAATCCAGGCAGGAGACTTGGGGATCAAGGTGATGGGTTCTCAGCGAGGCCCCCTACCTGTCTGCTTCATCCAGGATGATGATCTTGTGCCGTCCTTTGGGCAGGGTGACTTTCTGCTGGGCAAACATTTTGATTTTGTTCCTCACAACATCGATGCCCCTGGAACGATGAGCCAGAAGGTTATTGTCACTGAGACCAATTCAGTTACCTTCATGGGCGACTTTCAACCCTCAGGACACCACCATGGACCGAATTTTAGTAAAGTCTCTTTTTTGGGGCAACTCTCATTATTTACAAGGATTGACACTTCATTACTCTTATTCCTTCTTAGAGGTTTTCAGAACAACAAAGAGGAAAAAAAATTTACTTCCTTTTGAAAAATGGAATGAAACTCATTTTATCTTGCAATTATCATATGGGCCCACTGGACCCTTTTACAATCTAAGATATATTTTGGGGGTCTCCATAGTCTTAGACCTCCCATACTGTACCTGGAAACATTTGCTATTTCATCATCCCAGTAATTGTTTCATCATAATTCATCAATAATTCCCAACTATGCTACAAAAGACTAAAATAATAAGAAAATGAAATGATGATGAATTTGCTTAGAATATTGCAATATTAAGGGGAAAATCTGTTACTAACTACTGCCCCATCCCTCATTTCTTATTGTTTTGTGAGGTTCTACATTATCTTTCTAGAAGATACAAAAGTAGTTCAGATACACCACCTGAAAGCTTTCATTGACCACAGTGGAAAATTCAAAATTTTTCATTTTCTACCCATAATGTCACAGAGAAGTGGCAGAGGAAGATGTTTCGTCATTATTAGACAAGTCAGAATATGAAGCAGCGAGACAGGATTCTAGACTCTGATGATGAAATTGATCACACAGACAAAATTTCAGGGTTTAAGAGTCCTTGGATGCCAAAATCCTCCATGAATTTTCTCAAACTTAAGAATCAAGGAGTGGGACTTCCCTGGTGGTCCAGTGGCCAAGATGCCAGGCCGCCAGTGCAGGGGCGCTGGGTTCAGTCCCTGGTCGGGGAACTGGATCCTACATGCCGTAACTAAAGATTTCGTGTGCCACAACTGAGACTCGGTGCATCCAAATTAATTAATTTAAAAAAAAGAAGCGAGGAGTGAACGTATTTCTAAGGACAAAACCTGAACATATTTTCATCCAGTTAGTCACTTAACAGGAAGGACTTGGCTCCCCAAAGTCTTGTAACAAGAACACAGACCATCCCATTTTGCTAAAAGAACATTTGACAGTATTCATTCATCTTTGATGAGGTTTGAACACCCACGTTTACATACAGTCTGTAAGTGATCAAAAGCTGAAGGCAGGTGTGCTTGACAAGGTGACTTGGAAGGAAATAGATGATAAAGGAACAAAAAAAAACCCCACAGTACTCATCACTCTATTAAATCTAAAATTACATTTATTTGCAATTATGGGCTATCCTCTCTTCAACAAAATTAAGAGCCACCAAAGTTTTCAAAACTAGTGAGTTTGATGATATATGGGTGAGAAGAAAAGGAGGTAATGGTAAGCTTGAATCAATTCTTATCTGCTACCTAGAATTGGCATTTANTTACATTTATTTGCAATTATGGGCTATCCTCTCTTCAACAAAATTAAGAGCCACCAAAGTTTTCAAAACTAGTGAGTTTGATGATATATGGGTGAGAAGAAAAGGAGGTAATGGTAAGCTTGAATCAATTCTTATCTGCTACCTAGAATTGGCATTTACAAAAAGGCTCAACTGCAGGCATGCTCCTGACGGCGGGTGAGCAGTTAGCTGCACTTAGAGCCTGTTTCCGGTCTACACACACCATCCAAACCAGGAAGACACTGCAGAGTGAAGAGCCATGTCCTCAAGGAAGAGCCAAAGGCAGGCTTTGCAGACATTCTATTCAACAGGTCCTCATTTCACAATCCTCAACTATCCCACATTGAAAAAGGAAACTGGGGAGACTTCCCTGGTGATCTGGTGGCTAAGACCCAAGCTCCCAATGCAGAGGGCCTGGGTTTGATCCCTGGTCAGGGAACTACTGAAGACTGTGAAGTCAGGAGGAGAAAGGGACGACAGAGGTTGAGATGGCTGGATGGCATCACCGACTCAACGGACATGAGTTTGAGCAAGCTCCAGGAGATGGTAAAAAACAGGCGTGCTGCAATCCACGGGGTTGCAAAGAGTCGGACACGACTGAGCAACTGAATAATGGGAACTAGATCCCACATACTGCAACTAAAGTGCCCTGCGTGCCTCCACGAAGACCCAGCACAGTCAAATAAATAAATATATATTTTTTAAATGGTTAAGATGGTTAATTTTTTTTTAAGATGGCAAGTTTCATGTGATGTGTATTTTAGCACAATTAAAAGTAATTTTTAAACTCTTCCTTAAAAAAAAACTAAAGCAGTAAGTCAAGTGCCTATGATGCCACATCATCAAGCCAGCAATCCCGGTTCTCCTTTGTTGGAAAGATTAAAGGAAAACACAAAGCTGTGAAACAAGCTCTATGTGCTACAGAGATCTCACAAGTAGCTGTTTCTATGGCAACCCAAAATGTACAACATGCGCTACCCTTCAGGCCTAACTTCTAAGGCATACCTGTCGTTTGAGGCATTGAGCTCCAAAACCGCATCCTTGAGGGCTGGGCCCAGCAGGGCTCGTGCCAAACACAGGATGCTGGTGGTCTTGCCGGTTCCCGGGGGGCCCTAGGAATGAGGTCTCCAGTAAGTGCTTCAAGCCAACAGAATGAGGGAACCGGAACTCCCTCTTTACTGCTCACCACTGTACCCGCTCACCCCCGCCTAGAACTGTCCTGACCCCGATCCGCAGCACACACCCAATCTCTACAGCAACCAGCCCGCAGGTTGGGAGGGAACTGTCTCCCATGGTCGAGGGGAGTGGTCTGGGCTCTGTGATCATGAGTCTCCTTGAGGAGGAAGCTCTGTGCACAAGAATGTATCTAAGAGAGGGGCAAAACCCAGACTCCAGGACGTCACACAGGGCCAGGACCTGGTACTCACAGCGATAATGATGTTGGGCACGTTCCCTTCCCTTGCAAAGACCTGAGGGAAGAAACGCTTGTGAAAACTGGCTCACCTGCCAACTTGACCAGTCAGGGGCTCCCAGCCACACAAGCTCTCTTGCCTCTGGGTCTCTGCACATGCTGTTCCAGCCTCCTCTCCTCTCTCCACCCCCTGCCTGCCAGGTCTGACTCCCAATCACTTAGCTTTGGTCACTTCTTCCACTTGGGGCTTGAGGCACTGTAGTCAGGTTAACCCTTTCCTGAACTCCTCCCACGTGCACCCACAGCCCCAGGACTTCCCCTAGCGGAGTGCTGATCACACGGCCTGTTGCTGTTAACACTGCCCTGGTGAGACTGTGAGTCTCATACAGACTCGGGATCAGTTCTATTCTGCTCACCAGGATATCAACAGTTCCCAAAACCACATGGCATCTGGCCCAGAGAAGATACTCAAATATCTGCAGATGAATAAGTCTGTAAAATAAATACATACCTTGTAGCCACTGACATCTAAGCCCCAGTGACAGCGGAGACCCCCTCTGTCATATCTCAAATAGCAGGGCTTCTAGACTCCGCCTAAAGACCTCTCAGGCTGGAAATTCAAAGCCTGCTCTACGGCTGAACATTTCTGCTTGTCCTCTGCTCATGTCACCCTGAAGTCTGTTGCCTTGTTAATTAGTTCCTTCAGGCAGGGCTGGCCAAGCTATGGTGGAAGGGAAGGTGGCAGGGCGGTGCGGGGGAGTGGGGATAACCCAATCTGAGGCCTATTTTTATAAGCCCCCTAGCTAAGAATGGTTTTCACATTCTTATTTAAAAAATAAAGAATATTTGGACCTCCCTGGTGGTCCAGTGGTTAAGAATCTGGCTGCCAACACAGCAGACATGGGTTCCATCCCTGCTCCGGGAAGATCCCACATGCCACGGGGCAACTAAGCCGGTGAGCCACAACTGCTGAAGCTCGAGTGCCCTAGAGCCCCGACTCCACAACAAGAGAGTAGCCCCTGCTCACCGCAACTAGAGAAAAGGCCCAGCACAGAAGCAAAGACCCAGCGCAGCCAAAGAGAAAGAAATAAAACATTTTTTAAAAAACTTAAAAAAAACAAAAACAGAATATTTGACAAAGACTTTATATGGTTTCAAAGTCTAAAATACCTATTCACTGGCCTTTACAGAAAGTTTGCCACTGATGCTTCTGAAGAATACAAAACAATCTGGTAAGTCCTCTCTAACAAGCCAGCTCTTCAAACATTTGAAGTCACCCACTCCAGCTTCTAGGTTTCTCTCCAAACTGAATATCTCCTATTCCCTTCATTCTTCTAGATTCATGGCTGTCTTCCTCCAAACGCCTTGAGCTTATCAAAGCCACAATAATGACACGTTTAAGATCATCTTTCAGGGATTTCCTTGGTTAAGACGCCACACTTCCAATGCAGGGGTTAGGAGTTCCATCCCTGGTTGGGGAACTGAAATCTCACAAGCTGCACGGCATGGCCAAAAAGTACAAATAAAAATCAATCACCTTAAAAACTCACTCACCTCCAGCCTGCTCACGGTGTCTTCATTCCCGACAATTTCATTCAGCTTTACTGGTCTGTATTTTTCAACCCTGTTTTTAAGAAAATGCAGAAAGATGTTGACGAGGCTATATTCACGCTACCCAAAAAGAAAGCACAAAAGGGCGATGCTGGGAGCTTTGTCAGAAGATGATATACTTTCAGTAAATATATAGCAAATGGTTGCTGGTTTTAAAGAGGTGTTCGAGTGCTGTTTGAAAAGTCAAGGGCATGTGAATCGTGTGCCAAAGGCTTCAAACCTGAACAACAGAGAAATACCTGTTGCTGCTGGAGGAAGGCCAGAGCCGGCCATCTGGAGCAATGTGACACTGGGGCATCACAGCCTTTCCGTCACAACAAAGTCCAGTGCATGTGGCACTGACCTCATTTGCGCTGACAGACACCGAAGCAGCTGAGCCGCTGTCTCACCCCTCACCTGCCAGTGTCTGCAGACTCGTGCCAGGGGCCCGGCAGGGCCGGCTAGAGAGAGACCACAGGCCTATCCTGTCATCCTTTCAGGCTGTGGACTGGACAGGCTGGTGGCCTTAGGACAACACTTCTCTTTCTTAAAAAATTTAATTTTTTTTGGCTGTACCACGTGGCTTGTGGGATCTTAGTTCCCCGATCAGGGATCAAACTCATCCCCTGCACTGGAAGCTCAAGAGTCTTCATTGCTGAACTGCCAGGGAATTCCTAATACTTCTCTCTTTCAATTAACAAGCAAGCTATGTGATGAGAGAAAAATGATTTTCTTCAGCTCTGCGAACAGAAATGGAAGTAGACTTGCCGGGATTTGACCATCAGGATTTCCTCTGTCCTTTGCTATACTCCCTGATTTACTCTGAGCTGGTACCCACTCCAGGTACTGGTCTTGCCCCAAAAGCAGCAGGACGCAAAGAAGCTTGTTTGCCATATACTGCAGAAAATAAAGGGACACCTCTCCTTCAAGGTCAGCAGATGAGAGCATGCTTGGTCCTACTGATTTATTCTGCACATACAGCCCCCCCTCCAGGTACCAAGTGCCGTGGCAGGAGTTAGAACTCTCAGGAGAAAAGTAGAAGGTGCAGAGATGAACAGGACTCAGTTCTTGCCATCAAGGGCTTTCCCACTAGAGGGGAGATGAAAGTGAAAGTGAAGTCGCTCAGTCGTGTCAGACTCTTAGTGACCCCGTGGACTATAGCCTACCAGGCTCCTCTGTCCATGAGATTCTCCAGGCAAGAATACTAGAGTGGATTGCCATTTCCTTCTCCAGAGAATCAGGGAAGAACCCAGGTCTCCTGGATTGGAGGCAGATGCTTTAACCTCTGAGCCACCAGGAAAGCTTGTGAGGGGAGACAAAGCTTACCAAATTCTATGACACAGCTAAGCTCAATTGTCACCTGGGGATATTTGGAGCTGAAATTTGAGCTAGACTTTTGAACAAGGCAAACATACTCCTCCTCAAGGGACTTCTCAGCTGGCTCCCCTGCCTGAAAGCTCTCTCTCTGCACGGTCAAACGGCTTACTCCCTGAATTCAGGTCTTTAGTCAAATATCATCTCATCACAGGCCATCCTTTACCACCACAGCTATTTGCTCCACAGAGCCTGTCACCGTCAAATACTGTTATGCAGTCTCTGAGTCACATCTGACTCTGCAACCCCAAGCACTGCAGCATGCCAGGCTTCCCTGTCCTTCACTGTCTCCCTGAATTTGCTCAAACTCATGTCCATTGAGTGGGTGACACCATCCAACCATCACATCCAGTCACCTCCTTCTCCTCTTGCCCTCAATCTTTCCCAATATCAAATATACTATATGTCTGCTTGTTGATTTTTCACTTTGTTGTCTTTCTCTATCAAATGTGAGCACTGTGGCAACAGGTTGCTTTGCACACTGAAGTATCTTTAAGCATCTAAAGTAGGATTGTGCCTGAAATTTATAAAGCAAACCACACATGTCATTTTACACTTTCTCGTAGCCGCATTTAAAAAGGTAAAATTGGATGAGCTTAATTTTACTAACATAATTTAGAGAACCTAATATATTCAAAGTATTATCATTTTCAACATGTAATCAAAATTACTAATGAGATTAAAAAAAAAAGAGAGAAGTCCTTGAAATCCAGTGTATACTGTACACTTACAATCCATCTCAGTTCGGACTAGCATCATCCCCAGTGGCTGGGGGATTGCACGGGGGCAGCGTATATATTCCAATAAGTTATACTGCCCTTCATTTAGATATCTGTTCTCACCCAGAAGTGGGGTGGGCTGGACGGATGGGAATACACGGCGGGGGCAGGGAGGAAACCATTCCCACGCCCAGCAGAGAGAGTTGTGAGAGGTGCGCACAGAGAGCGGGACACCAGCAGAGAGCCTGCCCCACACCTGCGCCAGTGGCGGGTGACTCCCCACGTCACCACTTCCTCCCAGCTCCCCAGGATGCTGCTATTTAAAGTGAGCAAGCCACGGAGAACAGGCCGGTGCCTTCTGCAACACCATCCCCGATTCCGAACCTGCGTCCGGCACTTTCCGCTCAGCGATCATCAGAGTCCCAGCTGGCAGAGCGCCTGTGCAAGAGCGGGTGGTGGCAAGGGGTAGCGGTTATCGGTGGGCACTGTGGTGATCAAAACGCCGCTTCCAGAGTCCAGACTGGCCACTCTGCACCCCAGATGGGCTCAGCGACCCTCATCTCTTGCCGCCTTCAAATAATAACCCACTGGACACCAGCCCGGACCTCCTGCGCTGCTCAGGTGAATGAACTCCCGCCCCTGCGTCACCCTGGGACACACGGCCCGCCGCTCGCCCACCCACACGTCCAGGGGCCCCATCGTGGATGGCCTGGGTCCTCACCACGGCAGCTCGTAGTGGCCGGCGCTGCCGGGGGCCTTACTGGGGCCTGGAGCAGCGTCCTGAGCCCCGCAATCGCCAGTGCCACCACGACTCTCCTGCGACTCCATTCTCGCGCCTTTTCCCGCCACCGGAGACCCCGGCCCGTGACGCCATCACGCAGGCCCCGCCCCTATTTCCGAAGGACGCTGGGCGCGAGCGGAAGCCGTAGGGCCGCCCCCTCTCTGCGCCTGCGCAGAGGGCATTGCCCGGGCTGGGCACCCGTTGCTATTGGCCGCAGTTGCTATGGGAGACCTGGCGTCCGGCCTCCTGAGTAAAAGGAAGGCGAGAACGGACTGCGTGGCTTTTCTAGATCGCTGGTCGCTCCGAGAAGGGACGTTGGCTGGTTTTCGTCTTTGATTTGTCTGGGAGGCCCTCTCCGCGCGGCGCGTCGGGAAGCGCTGTGCTGACATGGGGCCTCGCGGCGGGCAGGCCTGGAGGGGTAGGAGCATCCTGCCTGGTGCGGGTAGGAGCCGGGGCCTCTGGACCTTCCGGCCAAACTGAGGACCCGGCAGCGAACACGCACAGGGGCTGACGTCCTGCGGCCTTGGAAGAGGGAAGGCCGGAGCTGGGACGTGCCCTTGGCCAGTTTTCCTGATTGCCCAGAATTTCCCTAGCGGAACACCAGCTTCCACTGGGTGGGCTCCTGCACTCTGGAACTTATTTACTATCAGGAAATTATCACAATGCTACAACATGGGACGAACTCTCATTTTTCCGGGAAGAAACTGTCCCTCTGTAAAATGTGACTCAATTTCATTCTAGAAAAATAGGTACTGCACCCCACTCCAGTACCCTTGCCTGGAAAATCCCATGGACGGAGGATGCTGGTGGGCTGCAGTCCCTGGGGTCACTAAGAGTCGACACGACTGAGTGACTTCACTTTCACTGTCATGCACTGGAGAAGGAAATGGCAACCCACTCTAGTGTTCTTGCCTGGAGAATCCCAGGGACGGGGGACCTGGTGGGCTGCTGTCTCTGGGGTCGCACAGAGTCGGACACGACTGAAGTGACTTAGCCGCAGCAGCAGCATATTCACAAGTGCTTTGAGCATTCTTTTGGGCTGGTTTTCAACCTGTTGAACTAATCTTTCCTCCCATAGCCTAATTGTCATAATAATGCAAATAATAAAAATAACGAGTAGTGACTCTGTTTACTGTCCTCTATTATGTGTTATATTTACTGTCCTCTATTATGTACTAGTCCCAAAGTGGATACTCATAGTATCCTCGTTTTACAAGAAACAGGCTTGAGAATGATTAATTTGTCCGGTATCATGGGGTTGTACGTGGTGGAGCCAACCCACCATGTTGCCAAAAGAGTTTGTATAAAATTCTGTTTTATTGCACTTACCATATTGCATCATAGTTTCAGGATAAAATCCGACTTTAATGTCTGAACTGGAGAATTCCCTGGCGGTCCAGTCTGGTTAGGATTGTGTGCTTTCAGTGCTGAGGGCACAGGTTCAATCCCTGACTGGGGAACAAAAGTCTGAATTGAAGAAAAGGATTGGAACTTCTTTATCTCTATCCCTGTTGCTTAGCACAAGGTTCTGTAAGTGTTCAGTATGAGCATCTTTAATGAACAGTAAGGATCCATGTTTCCACAACAGCTTCGGTCAGCTGTGAGGAACTGGGTTGCTTTATTCAGAGAGCTGATTAAAGCCTCATGGTTGTTTTCTTTCATCATGAGTTAAAATCTGTATACATTACAGAGAGATGACCTTATCTTCTAGGCAGTTGATTGGTCATTCAAATAAATATGGGCTCCAGGATCTGTGAAGGCTTCCCTGGTGGCTCAGACGGTAAAGCATCTGCCTGCAATGTAGGAGATCTGGGTTTGATCCCTGGGTCAGAAAAGATCCCATGGAGAAGGAAATGGCCACCCACCCCAGTATTCTTGCCTGGAGAATCCCATGGACAGAGGAGCCCGGCGGGCTGCAGTCCATGGGGTCGCACAGAGTCGGGCAGGACTGAGCGACTAACACATACCAGAATCTCTATTGCAAGTAATTGTTTTCTCCTTTTATCCTTTCAGTTTTCTTTCTCTCTAGAAACC
The DNA here is from genome assembly GCA_006410635.1 of Cephalophus harveyi. Taxonomy (NCBI): domain Eukaryota; kingdom Metazoa; phylum Chordata; class Mammalia; order Artiodactyla; family Bovidae; genus Cephalophus; species Cephalophus harveyi. The sequence goes on along the minus strand of SJYT01051763.1, from coordinate 246,279 downwards.
CTGCCCATTATGGAAATTTATTGGGAAAGACAATACTGCTGTTCTAGTCAGTTTTCCTGTGTGAATTCTGTGCTTCATCTTTCCAACCTGAGTGTTTATTTAGCTCCTTCAGGATATTGTACCTGCCCCTCGATTCCTAGTTTCTTCCTCTATATGTAAATAGGGGCATGGAATTGATGTCTGCCAATTGCTTATTCCAGTTATGCAGCCAGGCTCGCAAGTTCAAGGCAGTGGGCACAATTTACCATTGTGTTGTACAGCTGGGAAGAAAACATGTGCTTCCTCATTCTTTTCAAGTCATTGCCAGTTGGGTAAAAACCTCAAATGACTCAGATTCTGAAGCAGTTTGTTCTAATGACGGTGATTACTCAAGTCTCCAGGTTCAAAAACTAACTCAGTGTTTTTCTTCCCTTCTTTTATACGATTTCAGAAAAAATACTTGAAGTTGGCTATATCTCTTCCATTCCCCTTGAAACTACTAGAGCCATCCTGTATATTTTTAGAATCAGTATTCACAGGTCCTTTATTTCTCTGCAGGAGAAAATACAAATTTTCTTGAAATCTAAACTTTTTCTGAAATGTCTCTGTGGTTTTTTCCCTTGGGATTGTTCCTCTGTGGTTTAATATTCATATTTTCCTTAGCGTCAGCTATCATACACACATACACATTCCACCACATATGTACTTTAGAAATGAAACATTTTCAATAAACACAGAAAATGGTGTATAAATCTTTCCCCTTTCCTGCTTCTCCAAAAAAAAACACTCCACTCTACAGAGGGCCTGTTTGTGCTCCCAGGACCCCAAATCCACTGATGTGCTTGGAACACCAGAAGAATCAGAAGGAGGCGACCTTCAGGGGAACTATACCATCATGACATTTTTTTTTTTCTAGACTAAGTCTTCTGTGATTTGTTGGACTTGGGCCGAGACAGAGCTTAGATCTTAAAAACTCTGGCCACTCCTTCAGGGCCACACAGCAGCCACATGGGGGGTGGGGACCAGGGAGTGATGGGGAAACCACAGGTTCTTGTGAAAGGGCGAAGGCTCTCAGACTCATCACAAGAGGGCAATTAGAGAAAAAAGCAAAGATGTGGAAAGGAAATAAAACTGAAAGCAAAATCCTTTACCTAAAGGCAGAGGCCTTCAATCCCATTTATCAAACAGGACAGGCAACAAATCTTGGTTAAAGTGACACCTTGACTTTGACAGTTAAAGTATCGCTCACTTCCCCCATGACACCGCAGGATCTGGTGTCATCTCGAGCCCAGGATGGGCGGACTCTCCTGCTTTCCACCCAGTCTTAGTCTTCATTGACCCAGAACATTGAGCCGACTTGCTGCTTTACTTTGTTTACATTGAAGTTTTTTTTTTTATTTATTTTTGCCTGTGCTGGGTCTCCGTTGGTGCTTGGGCTTTCTCTAGCGGCAGCGACTGGGGTCTGCTCTCTCGCTGCGGGGCTTGGGCTTCCCGTGGCGGTGGCTTCTCCTGTTGCACAGCGTGGGCTCTAGGGCAGGCGGGCTCAGGAGTTGCTGCTCGAGGACTTAGTTGCCCTTTGGTACGTGGAATCTTTCTGGACAAGGGATCAAACCCTCCTCCCCTGCATGGGCAGGCAGATTCTCAACCCCTAGACCACCAGGGAAATCCTACACTGAAGTTTTAAACTTCATTTGTTGCCGTCCAGTGGATTTCCTTGTGAATTTTAGCTCTCTTTCTAATGGTGATACTGTCACTGAAATAACTGCCCTCAGACACTGCAGCCTTCCGTCATCAGCACCGCCTTTCTAACATTAGCATGTTCCGTATCAAAAAGGCTCATTATGTAGTGAAAAAGCATATATCCTAAACGTCTCTACAGTATAAGGATTTGTCCTCAGGAGGTGCTCTGATTAGAGGTGTGGGGTTTGGAAGCTGGAAGCCATTTAGCCTGACTCTCAGTTTCTGTCTAACAATATCAACTGGGAGCCTGCAGCCACTGTTAAAAGTACTGGATGGGTGAACAGGGCGCCTTGGAGCTTACGTTGTAGGAGGGGAGACAGACAGCCAGAAGCCAGTCGTGATTATGATGCGTTAGGAAAAGGACTGATGGGGCTTCCCTGCTGGCTCAGTGGCACAGAATCCATCTGCCAATGCGGGAGACACAGGTTCGATCCCTGATCCAGGAAGATCCCCCATGCGGCAGAGCAACCAAGCCCGTGCACCACAACTATTGAGCCTGTGCTCTAGAGCCCGGGAGCTGCAACTACTGAGCCACGTGCCGCAGCTACTGAAGCCTGTGCGCCCTAGAGCTGGTGCTCCGCAACAAAAGAGCAGAAGAAGCTTCTCATTGCTGATCATCCCGGATCGATCAGCCTCTCTCTTTCTGTCGGTGGCTCATCCCTTCAGGACAAATGGAGTGTCCACTCTGGGCCAGCGCTACAGGCAATGGGGAGAAGGGGTGACCAGGACAGACAGGGCATCTGCTCTTAACAAACTGCATTCTAGGAGGGGAAACAAACAAAAACAAGGCAGTGAGAAGCCCTGGAGCCTCAGCTAGAGAAAAGCCCACACAGCAGTGAAGACCCAGCACAGCTAAATATAAATAAATAAACCCCAAGGACTACGCAGTCCATGGAATTCTCCAGGCCAGAATACTGGAGTGGGTAGCCTTTCCCTTCTCCAGGGGATCTTTCCAACCCAGGGATCGAACCCAGGTCTCCCGCATTGCAGATGGATACTTTACCAGCTGAGCCAGAAGGGAAACCCAAGAATACTGGATTGGGTAGCCTATCCCTTCTCCAGCAGATTCTCCCACACAGAAATCAAACCAGGGTCTCCTGCATTGCAGGCAGATTCTTTACCAATTGAGCTATCAGGTAGGTCCTAAATATGAATAAATAAAATTATTATTTATTTTAATATAAGAAAAAGAAAAAGCACCGGTAGGCTGTTAGGATATCAACCCTAGGGTACCACCCCACCTGGGAGGTAAGGAAGGGCTTTGCCGGGAGGAGGCATTTTACCTGAGATTTGAACCCTGAACCAGAGACCTGAACATCAGTTGATTTTGCCTGGCAGGCAAACACAACACAATACCTCCTAACACAACACCCTCCTCCTCCCCGACTGGTGTCTTTCCTTCACCCTGTTCATTTCTAAACTGTACTTACCCACAGTTATCTGGCTTATTGCCTTGTTTGGGCTTCCCGGGTTGCCCAGACAGTAAAGGATCTGCCTGCAATGCAGGAGATCTGGGTTTGATCCCTAGGTGGGGAAGATCCCCTGGAGAAGGGAATGGCAGCCCACTCCAGTATTCTTTCTTGCCTCGAGAATTCCACGGACAGAGGAGCCTGGTGGGCTACAGTCTGGGGGGTGGCAAGGAGTCGGACACAACTGGGCGCCTAACACATAACATTGCCTCGTTTATTGTTTGTTTCCCCTCCTAGAATGACAGCTTGTTAAGAACAGACACTCTGTCCTGGTCACCCCTTCTCCCCATTGCCCGTAGCACTGGCCCAGAGTGGAGGTTCCATTTGTCCTGAAGGGATGAATGCCTGAGAGTGAGAGAGGCTGATCAATCTGGGATGTGTGGGTGTCGGGATAGGAGAGAGATGAGGCCTGCAGGGGTCAGATCGTGCAGGACAAGAGCAGGGGCCCCTGGAGGAGGTTGGGTAAAAGCCACAAGACCCAGTTACTGATTCGATCGTTCTGGTTGCCATGCATCAAGTGGTCTGGAGGGAGACAAGGGTACGTGTGGAGGAAATGTGTGCAGAACTGTTCTGTGTGCTCTCTTAATTTCTGAATTGTAAATTGTAAAGCATTTCAAATATACTGAAAATAATATCAACCTTCATGGGCTCACTACTAAGACAGAAGTTAAAGCTTTGCCTCCTTTAAAAAGAAAGAAAGAAAATGTTATGGGGGGAGTTCCCTGGTGGTCTAGCAGTTAGGTTAGGGTTCTGCGACCCGGGTTCTTTCCCTGGTTGGGGGAACTGAGATTCAGCAAGCCTCGAGGTATGTCCAAATTAAGAAAAAAAAAAATCAGCTACAGTGATGAAAAGGAAAATAAGATTTGTAAAACGAACTAGGAAGCTTAAGGAAGGAACAAAGGTTTTCAAACGTGGAAATTTCACCAAAGAAATCTTAGTAATTTTCCAAGTAAACTTTTCAACGCAGAAAAATTGTCTCCGGGCCCACCAGAAACCCCACCTGTCCCCTGAGTGGTGACACTGTGTCCACAGCATTGTAGTAACCACTCTCCTACTGCGGTGTGTGTGCTAAGTCGCTTCGACCGTGTCCCTCTGTGACCCTACAGACTGCAGCCTGCTGGGCTCCTCCGTCCTCCCGCAGCACCAGGAGGCAGTTTTTTTGAAAAGTGCTCTTCAAAGTTCCAGTCCTGTTATTACTATAGATGAGAGAACCGAGGGTCACTGAGATTCACTCTGGGTCTCTGAGGACACCGTGATCTCTCTGGGACCTCCCTGAGAGCCTTGATGACCTGGGGTTAGGGTCAGTCTGGTCTCAGAGAAGACGCACTAGCCACCTGAAAGGCCCTCCCTCCATGCCTGTCTCGGCCTCACTCGGAGTCTCTCTCCCTGAATCTGGCGTCTCTGGGGATGTGGCTTGCTCCTGTCATTCTGGATGACGAGGTCATGGAGTGACCTCTGTTGGCTCTCTCCCAGGAGTCCCAGAGAAGGCAAACCATTGACCAGGACAGTCCTGACTTTCTAGCCAGGACATGATGTTCACACAGTCAGTCCACGAAGGACCAGCCCTGAGTGAGCTCTGTGTCCTGACCACAGTGAGAGATACAAAACTAAGTCCCATGAGAAGCCTGTGATCCAAAGGTCCTCACACCTGAAGAGCATGGGGAGGGAAGGGTCACTGGTGGCTGGAGTGGCCCAGGCCCCATGGAGAGATGACTGGTAAAAAATGCAAGGGTTAGTTGCTCAGTCGTGCCCGACTCTGCGACCCTGTGGACTGTAGCCTGCCAGGCTTCTTTGTCCATGGAATTCTCCAGGCAAGAACACTGGAGTGGGTTACCATTCCTTTCTCCAGGGGAACCTTCCCAATCCAGGAATCAACGACCTTTGAGCTCAGCCTTTGTAAAAGGAAGCCCAGCCTGGGACTTCCCTGGTGGTCCAGTGGTTAAGACTCCAAGCTTCCAATACAAGGAGCATGGGTTCGATCCCTGGTGGGGGAACTAAGATCCTGCATAGTGGGTGGCCAAAAATAAAAAAAACAAATAAAATTATCATGAAGACAAATCATTTAAAAAAAGGAAACACAGGTCAAGTTTAAATCGACATTCCAGAGCAAAAGTGTCCAGAGGATGTGTGATTTTTAAAAGTCCACACCCCTCAGTGGAAAAGCTCAGGTCCCAGCCCCCAGACACCTCCGTTTAGAGGGGCGGGGGCGAGATGCCTACACAGGACCTTGAGGTGCACCTTCTAAAAGGCCTTCGTTTTCCCTTGCAAAGTAGCATTTTAGAAGGGGTGGGGCTGGGGATTTCAGAGCACCTGTCTTGGGTGGTTAGGAACCCACCTGCCAATGCAGGAGACTAAGAGACTCAGGATCAGTCCTCGGGTCGAGAGGATCCCCTGGAAGAGGGCATGGCAACCTACTCCAGCGTTCTTGCCTAGAGAATCCCATGGACAGAGGAGCCTGGCGGGCTACAGTCTATGGAGTCACACAGAGTCGGATGCGACTGAAACGATTTAGCGACTTAACACACACACACACACGCACACACACACCCCTAAGTAAAGATCCTTTGAGAACCCTCCCAGAGAACCAGCTAGGCTACACAAATGCAGTTTCAGTTCAGTGGCTTTTGCATGCAAAGTTTTTCGCTTGGGAAAATTTGAAAACTGCTTTACGCACTTCCTGGCCTGCTTAAACCAGGACAAATGTTTCCCCATGCCTTAGGGCTTTCACAACAGGGGCCGCCTGGCTTGTGCACTGTGAGGAGGTGGGAGGTAGGAACAGGGTAGGCTGCCAACCCCAGGGCTGCCAGGTCTGCCAGACCATTTGCCCCCACGCTTGAGAGCCCAGATCATCGGTCTGTTTGGATTTTTTTGCTTCTCATTTTATTCTGTTTTGTTTATCCATCCAAGCTCTCCCCACTTCCTGCTCTCAGGGTGTCTGCCCTGGCCTCCGTGTGACTACCTCTCAATCTACTCCCATCTCAGTCTGGTCTGGATGCCACAGTAGAGCCTGAAATTTGTTCAGTTTCATCCTAGCTATCTCCAGTGGGCTCAGACGGTAAAGGATCTGCCTGCAATGCAGACTCTGGTTTGATCCCTGGGTTGGGACCATCCTCTGAAAGAGTGCATACCAACCCAGGCCAGTATTCTTGCCTGGAGAATCCCATGGACAAAGGAGTCCACAGGGTCACAAAGAGTCAGACATGACTGGAGCGACTTAGCACGCGCACGTTTTGTCTAAAGTCTCACCACTTCAGGTGTGGTCCAGGGTCCAGCAGCAGCAGTACCAGCTGGAAACAGGTTAGAAATGCAGCGTCCCAGGAATCCTTCCACTAATAATGAAACTAGCAGAACGCATCTCAGTACTCAGTAGAGTGTAGGTTCTTCTGTCCTGGCCTGGAAAGAATTCAGCGAGAGGCAGAGTGACAAGTAGGGAAATGGGTTTATTTGTATAGGACGCTTGTGAGAGGTACAAGTGGGCAGGTAAGGGTGTTCCACCTCGAGAATTTAGTGGGCTACAGTTTTACAATCAAAGGAAAAGTGGGGAGGGGGAGAAGACCACTTTCTGCATTCTTTTTTAAAAAATTTTATTTGGCTGTTCTCGGTTTTTATTACTGCACAGGCTTTTCTTAGCTTTGGACACAGGCTCTAGAACGTTCGGGCTTCGGCAGTTGCGGTGCCCGGGCTTCCCATCGCGTGGCTTCTCTTGTTGCGGAGCACAGGCTCTAGGCACACAGGCTTCAGCAGTTGTGGCTTCCGGGCTCTAGAGCTTGGGCTCAGTCGTTATGGTGCATGGGCTTAGTTGCTCCAAGGCATGTGGACTCTTCCTGGACCAGGGTTCAAACCTGAGTCTCCTGCATTGGCAGGCAGATTCTTTATCCCCGAGCCACCAGGGAAGCCCTCTTTCTCATTCTTGAGTAGACCTCAAGTTTCCATCAACTGCTCCTCCTCCGCGTTGGGTGGAGGAGGTTTCCTGTCCCTACATGTTCAAACCAAGACTGTCAGGGTGCAATGGAAAAGAGCAAAAAGGTGGTAGTAAATCATCTCAAGTTCCAGTATGTCACCGTTTCCTTATATTTTTGTTTTGCATGGGCACCGAGAAGCGTGTCCTAGGGATTAGTACCTTACTGAGCTCACTGGGCAGAATGTGGCTCTAATGCCATCATTGTTTTATTGTTTGGGGGCATGCCTCATGCTCCTGCTGTGTGGTTTTGTTGCTCAGCAAGCTGCTTGGTTAGTGGTTGGGCAAACCTGCTTTCTTGAGAGATCATTAACTGACAGCTTCTCAGGTACTTTTTCCTTTACTTACAATTCCCTAGTAGGATTAACTGTTTAAGCACCTACTTTGTCCCATTACTCTCTCCCTATCGGTAAGGTTAAAATGACTGCATTTTAACGCTATGAGGATGATTGCTAAGAGAGCAGGTTTTTGCTTAAGCCCGGCTGCAGGGAATCACTTAGAGATTTTACATAAACGCAGAGGTTCGAATCCACTCCAGAAGTTCTGATTTAATAGGTCTGGGAGTGGGAGCCTGGGCATGCAGCCAGGCTGAACCCCTGCTAAGGTGTCAATAAATGCAGGGGCATCCGTGCAGGTCGGGAGAGAGGCGGACACTCCCAACAAGAGCGTCAGAGCCAGGGGCCGGCTGATCTGTGGGTTTTGTTGGTTTTTTCCTTCCTGTTAGTACTCTGTGGTGCGGGGTATTTGAACTGCCAGATCAGGAGGCCCATGGGAATCCTCTAGTGGTCTAGTGGTTAGGGCTCTGCGCTTTCACTGCCTAGAGTGCGAGTTCAATCCCTGGTCAGGGAACTAAGATCCCACAAGCTGCATGGCCATAGAAGGGGGGGGGGGAGGTCCTGTGTGTCCTCACAGGGTCAATTAGGGGTTGATTAATTGCATTCAAAAAAACCTCATTTAAGCAGGTTGACATTCCTTTCAAAGCAATTTCCCCAGGACATTATTTCTCAAGTCCACTCTTTTCCATGCCACCTCCTCTGCAAATGATTCACGTGGGTCCAGTCTGGCTAGCCAGTGCCCCAACTTGGGGAGGTATATTTGATGTCTGCCTTAATCCCAGACATGACAAAGCATAGATCTCATCGGAAGAAGGCATGCTGAACATTTTAAACAAAGCTGAGTCCCAGCATGCCCATTCAGGCTCACACCAGCAGGCCACATTCCCTGGGAAGCCCCGAGGGCATCATTTCCAAGAAGAATGTCTCACAGATGGCAATGTTTTCTTCCTACCTGAGGCAGCTGGGTGCCTCCTGCCCAGCCAGATTCCAGGCAAGACCACAGCCTCTTACGCTCCAGGAAGTGTCCTGGGTGCAGAGATGTGTGGTACACAGGCGGGGGGTGGGGGGGGACGTGAGGAGACACAGCAAGTGTAAGGTCACAGTGTGTGTGAGGCCCTAAAAGAGTAGGGTCTGATGTTCGTGGAGCAGATGTGTGGAGTGAAGGGTTCCATCTGAGGGTGGGAACAAGAAGAGATGGCCACAAAGTTGGTAATTAAGTCACGTCTTCATCCATCCATCCATCCATTTATCCATCCATTCTTTCCCTCCTTCCCTCCCTCTCTCCATCCCTTTCTCCATCCATCCATCCATCCATCCATCCATCCATGCATCTATCCATCCATCCACCCATTCATCTATTCACCCATCCCTCCATCCATCCATGTATCTATCCATCCCTCCATCCATTCATTCATCTATCCATCTGTCCATGCATCTATCCATCCATCTGTCTATCCATGGCTCCATCTCTTCATCCATCCATCCTTCCCTCCCTCCATCCATCCATCTATCCATCCCTTCCCCCATCCACCCATACATCTCTCCTTCCATCCATTCATTTATTCAATAAGTTATTTCTTTAGTGAACAGGGCCATAGAGTCTAAGCCCTGTTGAAGTGTGGGATATGGATGAGGATGGGCTTCCC
>SJYT01051763.1:193257-236841 GCA_006410635.1 Cephalophus harveyi | reverse complement strand
TTCAGTTTTCCCTTCTGTAACATGAGGGTACTCGAGGTGTCGCCTTTTAGGGTTGTTGAGAGAACTGAATGGGTAGATAAATGTGTGCGAAGCGTGTGTACTGCAATGGAGAGAGTGCCCGGTAGGTTTGTGGCCCTTCAGCCTCCATCTGCACCCACGAGTGGCCCGTCCTGTCCCCTCCCCAGCTGTTTGTCCCCTGTTGGGCAGTCCTGCCGGTTAGCCTTGCCGAGGCCCTGCTGTTCTCTGCCTTGGTGCAGCCTCCTCCCGGGCTGTTCTGTCTTCCCTGGTCCAGCCTCCCTTGGTGATGCCATTTTCGCTCCCTCTGCTCCGGCCCACGAGGTGGGGGACAGTTTCCTCTTGACCTTGCTGTCCCTAGAGCTGCCGCCCTAAAGACTGATCCTGCCCTCTTGATGCCATCTCCCCCCACCTGTGCTTCAACACCCAGAGGAGAGAAGCTGTATTCTTGACCCTCCTGGTTCTCTGTTACCTTAGTCTGAGCAGTTCTAACATATGACTGCAGACTGGGTGGCTTTAAACAGCCCGTTTACTCCTCACATCCCTGGAGGCTGGAAGGCTGAGATCCACGTGTCAGCATGGTTGGGTGAGGACTCTTTTCCGAGTCACACTAGATGTGTATAAGAGACAGGCTTTATACTGAGGTATCTGTGCCTAAATCTTTTCAAAGCGATTTTGTAGACACACACTGGGCAGAAAAGTGGCGAAGGTATTCAAAAGCAATAAAGGGTTTTGTGGCTGGGACACTAGAAGTTTGAATATGAGTTCTAGCTGTTGTCTATTACGCACACATGGACCACATCTGTGGGATGAGGGACCAGTTTATGAATGATGAAGCCACAGGGGTAAGCTTTAGAGAAAGCAGGAGATGTGTATAAGAGACAGGCCCTGCTCCACCCCGAGATGGGGGGGCCTTGGATACCAGGAAAGATGTCCGTGCAAACATCTGGTGGCGGGGGGCTCGGAGAACAGTTTAAGTTCACAGAGGTGAGTTCACACCCGGTGGAGCAATTGGAAGAAGCAAAGGGACAGCGCCTTGAGAAGGTACAGTTCGGGGAATGACGGGCGAGGGAGAGGGGGTGTTAGGAGCGCTCTGTGTAGCGGAGACAAAGGATGCCCGGCTGCCGGAAGGGCAGGTGAGGGGCTGTAGAGGAGACCAGGCACTTCTGTGAGGGCCAGAAAGCCAATCCTGCCCCACACCGAGGAATACGGATGAAGGGAGTCGACGACGAGGAGAACGGGATGCCCCGAGGGTTAAGCGGCATCCGGTCTGACTTGGAGGGCACAGGAGTCCCAAACCCGGTCTCCAATCAGGAGGGAGAGCCTGCACATGCCCCCCAAACCCAACCTATAGAGGAGATGGAGGTGGGCGGGTCCCAAGTAAGCATTGTCCAGGCGGCCGCCACTCTGGACCGTCCCCGATCAAATGCCACCTCTCCCCAACCAGTCGCAAATATTTACATCCTGTTTATGCCGAGGCCTCCTAGGGCCTCAATTCTCATGAATAAAAGATGAGTTTCCAGGCCCAGCCAAGAAGGGGAAGAAGCCCCCGCCAGCTGGTAGGGACCAGAGGCAGTTTAGCGTTTCGGTTGCTGTCGCCGCCCGCGTGGTATTTGGAGGAAATTTGAATTGGCCCGGTCAAGGTGACCCGGGGCGGGAGATTTGGCTTTTTCTATACTATCTGAGGGTTCCTGGATCTAACCTACTTGCAGCGCATGTACCCTGAACTTTTTAATAGCGCTGTTCCCTGAGAAACTTAACACTCTGGTTTATCCTTCAGAAATGTTAAAGTCAGAACATCTTAGAGCTGGAGAGGGTGTTTAGAGAAAATCTAGCGCAGTGTCCTATTTAAAAGAGGAGAAAACAGGCTCAGAGGGCAATGGACTTGCTCAGACAAGATTCAGCTGATCAGTGATAATCTGTCTCACTTCCCTGTCACTTGATTCTTTCCAATGCATCACACAAAAATTTAAAATTAATACTGTATTCTTCAGAACAGTTTTAGATTTACAGAAAATTAAGTAGATAATACAGAGTTCCCCTATAACCCAATTCCTGGGGGCTGAGCTTCCCTTACTATTAACATCTTGCTTTAGTGTGGTGCCTTAATTACAATTAGTGAACTATGAGTTTGAGCAAGCTCTGGGAGTTGGTGATGGACAGGCAAGCCTGGCGTACTGCAGTCCATGGGTCGCAAAGAGTCAGACACGACTGAGCGACTGAACTGAACTGATAGTCTACATTAAGTTTCATTCCTTTTTTTTTTTTTGTCGCACAACGGGGCTTGTGGGATCTTAGTTCCCCAACAAGGGATTGAACCTGGGCCCTTGGCAGTGAAGGCACAAGTTCTAACACTGGACCACCAGGGAATTCCCAAGGTTCACACTTTATGTTCATCGGTTTATGGATTTTGACAAAGATGTGATGTCGTGGATGTATTCACAATGACAGTAGCAGACACAATAGTTTCGGTACCTAGAAATCACCTGTGCTCCACCTGCTCAATCCTCCTCCCTTCCAGTCGCAGGTAATCACTCCTTTTTTTGCTTTTGCCATGGTTTTGCCTTTTCCAGAATGTCCTATAATTGGAATCACACAATATACAGCCTTTTCAGATTGGCTCTTTCATTTGGCCATAAGCGATATATATGGACTTTCCAGGTGGCGTTAGTGGTAAAGTATCTGCCTGCTGATGCAGGAGACATAAGAGATGCCTGTTTGATCTCTGGGTCAAAAAGATCCACTGGAGAAGGAAAGGGCAAACCGCTCCAGTATTCTTGCCTGAAGAATTCATGGACAGAGGAGCTGGATGGGCTACAATCCATAGGGTTGCAAAAAGTCAGACACAACTGAATCAACTTAGCATGCAAGCACGCAGGAGTGATAGAGATCTTATAGATTGATTGAATATTTCACATTCTTTGCTCCTTTCAAAGATGTGGAAATACCTGGAAAATGACACAAAGTCCTCCCTTAATTATAGAGATAAATTCAGGTTGGTACCTGGACTAGCATCTTTGAGCCTCAGCAATTTTTCTCCCTTGTCTTTCTGATGCCTCCTCTTTAAAAAGAATTTCTTCACCAGCCTTTCTTGTCATGAATTTTCGCCTCTTACATGGTCTTGTTCTCAGTTTCGACTTCTGTACAAAACCTCAGTTGGGAGAAGTTTTGTTTTTTTGGACATGGACTGTTTTTCCTACGCCAAGCTCAGTGCTGGAAGCTATTTCCTGCGACATTTTATTTAATCTCTACAAGTTTGTAGCAAAGAAATCCTTCTTCCTATTTTTATACAGGAGAGAACCAAACAAGTTCTTGATCCGTTAACCTGAAGCCAGGCAGCCAGCAAATGCCTGGAAGGTGGGGCAGTGTTTGAACCCAGTTAGATCCAGGCTCCAAACTTTCACTGCTTCCCTTGTTGTTGTTCAGTCCCTTAAGTTGTGTCCAACTCTTTTGCGACCCCGTGACTGCAGCACACCAGGCTTCTCTGTCCTCCACTATCTCCCAGAGTTTGCTCAAACTCATGTCTATTGAGTCGGTGATGCCATCCAACCATCTCATCCTCTGTCACCCCCTTCTCCTCCTGCCCTCAATCTTTCCCAGCATCAGAGTTTTTTCCAGTGAATAGGCTCTTTGCATCCGGTGGCCACAGTTTTGGAACTTCAGCTTCAGTCCTTCTAATGCATACTGAGGGTTGATTTCCTTCAGGATTGACTGCCTGGATCTCCTTGCTGTCCAAGGGATTCTCAAGAGTCTTTCTGCAGCACCACAGTTCGAAAGCATCTGTTCTTCTGCGCTCACTGCTTCCCTGGATGGCTTTAATTTTAATTTGGATCCAAATAAAAAGTCTCCCAAGTTTCCCCTGATTTCAGAGTGGGGCGACAGTGTTCCTAACCTGAGGAAATACTTCTTGTGGGAAAGAAAGTTCAGGTTTAGAACTGCTGATGGAAAACAAAACAGGAAGTCAAGCATTCCTGGCTTCAGCGACCATCTATGAATCTGCTAGAATCTGGCCCTGCCGTGGACCAGGCTGCAAGCTTCACCCTGGGCCCAGAGGAGACGGGCGAGGGGCTCCTGTCTGCAAACAACCTGGGCGGATCTGCTTTTCCACGGGGTTCCGGAGGCAAGGAGGGGGTGGGTGACATCTGGACTGAAGCCCCAGGCTCGGGAAAGAAGCCGGAAAGGCAGGAACCCTGGCTGCCTCATCTGCACGTGGGATGGGGGAGGGGATCCTGGGGGGGTTGAGGGCAGGGCTGATGGGTGATGATGGGGGGCGTTTGGAGAACCTGCCTGCCTGGGGCTGGGTGGACCCTTGCACGGCACTGGAGTCACTCTCTCCCACTGTGTCCTGGGCCCCTGATATATTTGATGATAAATTTAATTATGTGTGTGCTTGCACGCGGGTGGGCGCTAAGTCACTTCAGCAGAGTAGGAATCTTTGCGACCCCATGGCCTCTAGCCCGCCAGGCTCCTCTGCCTGTGGGATTCTCCAGGCAAGCGTGCTGGAGTGGATTGACATGCCCTCCTCCAAGGGCTTGAACTCCAGGTCTCCTTCATCTCCTGCATTGGCAGGCGGGTTCCTTCCCATTGGCAGGCCACCTGGAAACATATTTAAAACTTCTGTCCATTCACAGACATGATAAACAGAGTCGAACAACAAGCCACAAAGTAGGAGACATCTTGTCAATTCATGAATAATCTGATGCCTTCTCTTTAAAAAACTTTCTTCGCCAGCCTTGTCAAGTGTGAATAATCCTGCAGATCATTACAAGAAAAGACAAACCACCCCATAGTACACAAACACGTGCATGGGTAACTATTTCACTGTGGAGGAGACTCACATGGCCCACCAATTTCGGTTTTTGCTTTTTCTGTTGTGCCGCAAGGCTCCACCAGGGATTGAACCCCTGGTCCTCAGGCAGTGAAAGTGCAGGATCCTAACCACCCGCTGGACCACCAGGGAATTCCCAGGGGTCGTACAATTTAACTCAGTTCTGACACTCTCTACCTGGAGTCAGCACTGAACCCATAGATTAAGGATTGAGTCCCACAAGACTGTTCCAAACCCCCTCTACACACCCTGCCACCGAGATGCTAGTCATAAGTCCAGGTTGTCATCCGTGCTTCTGATCAACTGACTGTAGATTGGATCTTCCCACACATCCCCCCCTCCTTGGGTTCAGTCATTTGCTAGACGAGCTCACAGAACTCAGGCAAACACTTATATTTACTGGTTTATTATATAACAGGGGATGAGATGGTTGGCTGGCTTCACCAACTCGATGGACATGAGTTTGAGCAAGTTCTGGGAGTTGGGGATGGACAGGGAAGCCTGGCGTGCTGCCGTCCACGGGGTTGCAAAGAGTCAGACATGACTGAGTGACTGAACCGAACTAACAGAGGATATGATAAAGAATAAAGATGAATGGCCAGGGGCTTCCCTGGTGGTCCAGCGGCTAAGACTCCGTGCTCCCAGTGTAGGGACCTCCTGATTCCTGGTCAGGGAACTAGATTTCATCACTGCAACTAAAGATCCCGCATGCTGCCATGAAGGTCAAATATTCTACCTGCTGCAACTAAGACCCAAATAAACAGCACCTCCAAATAAATAAAAACATTTCTTTTTTAAAGATGGCGGATCATATGAAGCAATACCTAGAGGAGGACCAGAGGGGTCCCGAGTGCAGAGGCTTCCATCCTCACAGAGTTGGGGTGCATCACTCTCCGGGCACACGATGAGTTCTCCCACCCAGAAGCTCCCTGAACTCCATACTTTGCGGGTTTGTATGGAGCCTTCATCATGTAGGCACCACTGATCATTAATTCCGTTTCCAACCACTCTCCCCTTCTTGGAGGGTGGAGTTAAAAGTTCTAAGCCTTTATCATGGCTTGGTCTTTCTGGTGACCAGCTCCCGTCCAGGAGCCCACCCAGAGCTGGCTCGTTAGACCGGAGGACACTCCTGTCACCCAGGAAACTCCAAGGGTTTCAGGAGCCCTGTGTCACGAACCGGGGATCAAAGACCAAGTGTCGGACCAAAAGATGCTGCTGGCGCTCTTCTCACTTAGGGAGCTGTAAGAATTTTAGGAGTTCTGTGCTGGGGACTGGGCGAGGGGCAGAGACCAGTATATTCTTTATATTATTTTACACCCACCCATTAGCAGCCTGATCTGGAGATTCTACTACCCCATCCCACTCTTGTCTAGGGACCCTCTCACTCCCACCTCTCACTCTCCCCTCCTCTGGTCTACAAGCCTTGCTGTGGCTCTGGTCCACGTGTTTCCATGAGGTTCCAGGGAGGAGACCAGGGTCAGTGTGCTGACCCGGGGCAAAGGGACCAGAGGGCAAATCGGTCCCCGGCCGGTGAACTGTCCCCAAGGCACCCGCGCTCATGGGGAGCTGGCATGCACAACAGTAGGGAGGGGTGGCCTTGAACAACACACAGGGCCTCAGGCAGCAACTCGGGGAGACTGCAGCTGAAGGCTGGGTGTGTGTGGGCACCCCATGATTTGAGAGATGGAGGCCCTTTGGTAGATGATGCTGGGTGACCTTCAGCAGGTGATACCCGCTTTCTTTAATATTTATTTATTTAGTTCGCTATGAAAGTGAAAATGTTAAGTCACTCAGACATGTCTGACTCTTTGCTACCCCATGGACTGTAGCCCACCAGGCTCCTCTGTCCACGGGATTCTCCAGGCAAGAACACTGGAGTGGGTAGCCATGCCCTCCCCCAGGGGCTCTTCCCGACCCAGGGATTGAACCCGGTTTCCTGCACGGCAGGCAGATTCTTTACGATCCAGCCACCAGAGAAGGCGGGGAGGGGGTGTGTGGGCTCTTTGTTGTGGCATGCAGGCTTCTTTAGTTGTGGTAGGCGGGCTCAGTTGCCCAACAGCATTTGGGATCCTAGCTCCCCAACCAGGGATCGAACCCATGTCTCCTGCATGGGAAGGCAGATTCTTAACCACTGGACCACCAGGAAGTCCCAGTGACACCCTCTTCATTTGTGGCGGCCCCTCTGACTTGCTCTGGGGCCTCTGGACACTTCAGGGCATGGGCTGGGAGGATGGAGTTGCAGAGAGAAGTACATGGCGGGGGTGGGCTTCTGGACATGGCTCCCCTCACCACCCTGACCCGCACCAGCACCAGCTCTGGGACTTTGCGGGGAGGGCTGGGAGAGCTTAGCCAGGAGAAGGAGCTTTTCTGTGTGTGATGGGGAAACTGAGTCAGGGAGCTCTTAGGGGTCTCGCTCGGAGCCCTGTGGAAGGTTTGTGCATAAGCTGCTTTCAGCTCCTCAGGCTGGGGGAGGAGGAGAGGAACCAGCTCGCTGATGACATTCACAGACACCCTCCCTCCTGCCAAAGACAAAAAAGGCTCCTCCTCCTCCTCTCTTCCCTGCTAAATCTTGCTCAGAGCTGCCCACTCGGAGCCAGCATCACGGCTTCTGCCTTTCCTTGTCCAGCCAACAGGAAAAGACAGGCGTGCAAATGCTTTAAGGCCGCAGCCCCACTGCCCTAAATCCTCCAGCACACGACCTGACTTCATAGCCCCACAACTGAGAGATAGATGTGACCCCAGGCAGCCTGGCCATGCCTCCGTCAGAGCACTCAGGCTTTGAACTCTGTCCATCTGTCTGCATAGGTGGAGTCAGAGCCTGTCGTTCCCATTTTGCAGATGAGGAGACTGAGGCTGCCCCTCCACCCTCACCTCAGTCCCAGTTCCCTGCTGCTTCTGGGCGGAGCCCTTCAAAGTTCCTCCCAGGTCACTTTTGCGCTGCTCCCCCTGCCTGCCACACACTTATTCTTTCAGACACCTCTAGGCTGTCTTCTCCTCTAGGAAGCTGCCCTTGGCTCCATGCATCAAGAATTCGATGTGGCCCAAAGCATGCTGCCTGCAACTTCATCAGAGCTCTCATCAGCTTTATACTGAGGTATCTGTGCCTAAATCTTTTCAAAGCGATTTTGTAGACACACACTGGGCAGAAAAGTGGCGAAGGTATTCAAAAGCAATAAAGGGTTTTGTGGCTGGGACACTAGAAGTTTGAATATGAGTTCTAGCTGTTGTCTATTACGCACACATGGACCACATCTGTGGGATGAGGGACCAGTTTATGAATGATGAAGCCACAGGGGTAAGCTTTAGAGAAAGCAGGCTGCTGTTTGACGAGGGCTCCTGGTTTTCCTAGTGATGTTTTGTCTAATTGCTCTTCATCTTTCCTGCTAAAAAGCAACAGGGGTTGAACAAATGACCTCCTAGCTTCTCCCCAAACATGTGGCCCATAGACACTGGGGTAGAAGGACAGTAAGGCTCAGGGGGCGCCAGAAGGTGGGAATGGGGAGGATGGAAGGGTGTGTGGGTGGATCTGAGAAAAGCCAGATCAGGCAGAGCAATTTGGTAAGGCAACCAGGGTGACTGAGAGCGCCAGGAGTGGGTGGGACCAGGAAAGTCACCACCCGGGCCTGGAAGCCAGAGTGAGCCTCCTTAGGACACTGGTTCCCAAACGTTCCAGGAACAACTGCCAATCTGGACCTCTATCTGCCTCGAAGTGAACAAAACAAAAATTTTCCAGAAACCCGGATTTACTTCATTCAAAGGGCTGTCGGTTATTCCAAAACGATACTCTTACCTTTTTCTGGTGCTAAAATGTCCTTTCTTGCAGGAAATGATGGTGATGGCCCAGTTGCTGTTTGTTGTTTTTTTTTTTTTTCCCTTCACTAGTGTCTTTTCACGGTAAAATCACAGACGGGTAACCTTCTGCCAGTTTTGAGTTTTGTGTTCCTGGTGGGGAGGGTGACTGGTAATTGGCGTGACTTCTCAGGACACAGGCAGTCACAGAGATGTGCCCTTCGGTGGGGGCTGCAGAGAGGGTGCAGCCTGTGCAGGGCAGGTGTCACTGGAAGGAACGGGGGCCCGCGGCCAGCGTCCTGGGCAGGAAGACACTGGCAGGCTCCCCGGGCAAGAGGCTCCCAGAAACGGAATAAACATGATTCCAGGGTGTGTCACCACCTCGGCCGATGATGCAATGCACAGATGTGCAAACTTGGGGACGTGGAGAGAGGGATGAGGAATAGCAGCTGGGGAGGGGGGCAGGCTCAGGCTGGACAGCAGAGGGGCCCGGTGGACAGCCCCTTCTGGAGATCTCCCTGGGCCAGGGGAGGCTGGGTGCTTGTGGCCCAGCCGGGGATCCAGGGAGGAGATTGCCCAGGGGATGCGGCCGGCACAGGGGCCTAAGGCTTCTTCTCAGAGAGGCAGATTTCCACCCCGAGGAACCACCCCAGCGGGAAAGTCCTTAGACACACCTCACCTGATGCTCAGTGAGTGGGGGTGTTGTCCGCCCACGGAGGGGGTGGTGCCTTCCCGCCATAGGCCCCCATTTCCAAGGCTCCCTGTTGAAGGAGCCCACTCAGGAGTCACCCCAAGCAGGCCTCAGCTGAGGATTTGAGGTCCCCTCTCCCCTCCTCGCAGGTGCCCCCTGCTGCGTCTCACAGCCACTGCTTCCCCCGAGACGCAGGACCTGTAGGGATTAGAACATGGACTCCGGGGACCTCCCTGGCGGCCCAGTGGTTAAGAAGCCACTTGCCAAAGCTAGGGACATGGGTTCGATCCCTGGTGCAGGAAGATTACCCCACATGCCGCGGGACAACTAAGCCCGTGTCCCACAACGACTGAGCCCGTGCGCCGCAACAAAGAGGAGGCCCTGCTCACCGCAACTGGAGAAAGCCTCCGCGCAGCGACGGAGCCCCAGCGCAGCCAAAAGCAAAACTCAGAAAAGAACAGACTCTGGCTCCGGGAGGCCTGGATCCCACAGGGCACTGCTCCCGACCTGCCTGTGAGTTTCAGACCCTCACCCGTAGATGGGGCAGGTACGGCCCCTGCTCCTGGGGCGTCCTGAGGAGGATGTGAGCTTACAGAATCTCAGGTGCTGGCCTACAGCGACTAATCAATGCGGCATACAGTAGGCACTCAACATGTGCACGTGGAGCTGGCACTTTCACAAGCGCCCTGTGGGGGAGGCGAGACTCCTGTGTCACCTGCCCAGGGTCACAAAGCTGGGAGCAAGCAGAGCGCGGATTGGAGTCGCTATTTTTTTAAATACACTTTTTTAAGTTGATGTGCTGTATTTTCATTTTTATTCAGTTCAGAATTTTTCCTGTTTTTTGGCTGTGCGGCCCAGAGGATCTTAGTGCCCCAACCAGGGGTTGAGCCTGAGCCCCTTGCAGTGAAAGTGCAGAGTCTTAGCCACCAGGCCCCCAGGGAGGCCCCTCAGGTTGGAGTTTAAGGCGGCACGGCTCTCCCTGCTCTCTGCTTACTGGCAGGAGGGAGCCCAGCTCGGAAGCCTGGTGTGCACGCGTGTGCATGCGTGCTTAGCTGCTCAGCCACGTCTCTTCTGCGACCCCATGGACTGTGGCCCGCCAGGCTCCTCTGTCCATGCGATTCTCCAGGCAAGAACACTGCAGTGGGTTGCCATTCCTTCCTCCAGTGGTTCTTCCTGACCCAGGGATCAAACCCAGGTCTCATGCATTGCAGGCAGATTCTTTACCGCTGAGCCCTCAGGGAAGCCCCTTGCAGTCAGGGAGCCTGGCTAATCTTGCCCTCACAAGCTGTGTGACCTTGGGCATGTCCCTTAAACTCTCTGTGACTTGATTTCCTTTATCCTAAAATGACCTCGTAATTACGGCTGGCTTCTGAAGTTTTTGCTTCTACTACCAGCTTAGGACCAGCTCCAAAGCCAAATAGGCCCTCCTCACCAATCACAGAGGTGATTTAGTTTACACGGCCTCCAGCCTCTCTGGCCAACAGCCTCCCATCAAGGCACACCTGAAGGGCTCCTCTGTTGGTCCAGCGGCTAAGACTCCGCACTCCCAATGCAGGGAGCCCGGGTTTGATCCCTGGTCAGGGAACTAGACCTTGCATGCTGAAACTAAAAAAAAATTGAAGATCCTGTATGCCACAATGAAGGTTGAAGTTCTGACTACAACTAAGACTCGGCACGGTTGGAAAAAAGAGACATCCCCGTGCCTTCCCTCAGGTCCTCTCTGAAGCGCTCCCACTCCCTGGAGGCCCGTGAGTCTCTGCCAAACGCAAGTGATGCTTCTGACTCCCCTGCTAGAGCAAGCACTGAGCAAACAGCCTTGGCTGTTTCTCCTCTGGGTGGTCTTTGTGGGTTTCCATAGTCCATACGCCTACCCTGTAATAAGGGCTTCCCTGGTGGCTCAGCTGGTGAAGAATTCGCCTGCAATGCATGAGACCTGGGTTCGATCCCTGGGTTGGGAAGATCCCCTGGAGAAAGGAACAGCCACCCACCCCAGTATTCTGGCCTGGAGAAGTCCATGGACTGTATAATCCATGGGGTCGCAAAGAGGCGGATATGACTGAGTGACTTTCACTTTCACCCTGTAATAATTACTCAAATGCCAGCGTTGGGTCACTCATCGAGCCCGTGTGGGCTGTTATCTACCCTGTATCCACTGGAGGGAGCGGGCACGGCTTCCTCTTGAGGAAGAACAGGGCTCAGGCAACGTCCTTGTGTTTAAAAGTAAGGGTGTGGCTTTCAGAGTGAGGCAGCCTCAGCTGACGTCTCCATGGTGATGTCACTCCAGTCCAAGGCCACGACAACATCCAAACAATCATTTTTTTGTGTTTTTAACAGAGGCACAACATCCAAGCAGTTGTTTGAACAGAAATGGGATTGGGTTTACATTTCTTTTGTTGGAAAAGGCAGAAAAGGGAAAAGTCCCATTGGCTCTCCCCACCCAAAGGTCACCACGGTTACAAGTTCCCCTCTCGATGGGTTACCAGCTTGAGATTCAACTGGACGACAATTTCATGCTATGCTTTTTTTCATTTGACAGAAATCCAGGCGTGTTTCTCAGGTCGTTTATTACAAATTCCTTGTGAACAGCAATTCAGAGGTTACAAAATATTCTATCAGGTAAATGTCCCGTTGGTCCTAACAAATTAAACAATAACAAGTGTCCCAGGAGAGGGACTGCCTCCCACCCCTGCAAGCACCCCCCTCCCCAGAGAGCTTTGCCCTGGCCGGCCAGTTATTCCCAACAGGCTCTTCCCGTGAAACCCCCCCACCTCTTGTGGGACTGCCTGTCACTGCCCTTGTCAGCAAGAAAACGGGCAAATCAGCACTTTCTGTGGAGTCAAAAGGGCTGGGTGAGAGGTCTGCGGGGAGAGCTCCTCCCCCAGCCCCCCTCCCCAGGTCTGATGCCCAGGGCATCATGCCCGGCTCCACTGTCCACATCCACAGCAGAAAACGCCGATCTGAGCTTCACCAGGATAGAATCGGTTCTCCTTGCTCATCTGGAACAGCCTGGCTGGTTCACTCTTGGTGAGTTGCCCACACCATTCAGGTGAGGGGAAGCTGGTATCCTGGGGTGTGTCTTGCTGCTCTGAATAACTGGGGGTGGGGCTGTCAGTGAGGAGGGAGCTGGAGGGGGCTGAAGTGGGAGGAGGCGGTCACTGAACCTGCACAGCTGAGCTCAGGTGTACTGCGGCGGCACTTGGGTAAACCCTTGCCTTTCTTTTTTATTTTTTGCCATGTGGGATCTTAATTCTCTGACTAGGGATCAAACCCATGCCTTCAGCATTGGGAGCACAGAGTCCTAAACGCTGAACCATCAGGGAAGTCCTCTTGCCTCTCTTTAGACCTTGGTTTCCCCACCTGTGCAAAGAGCGGCCAGGACTCAATGGTGGTGTCATTTCCAGTAAGGAAACTTAAACTTCTTAGTCCATCCCTTATGGGCTGAGGTCCTGGGAACTTTGGCCAATTTTCTGGTGCCGGAAGCCTTGGATGTCACAGAAGGGAGAGGTGCCCCCAGGGCCCAGGTGTCGTTTGATCTGGGTCACTCCCTTCCCCCCTACCCCCACCGCCCTAATTTGGACAAATCACACTTTCTGTTACATCCTACTGACCCGTCTGTTCTAAGCTCTCTCTACCACCCTAGAACCTGGGTGCACAGACCAGGTGGGCTTCCAGCGTCTGGAATGGCCTGAACCTGCCTGCAAGACTCTGTGTGTGTGTGCGCATGTGTGAACACATGTAGGCGGGTAAACATATTGCGTGTTTCTGGGGACAGTCTCCATGGATTTCAGAGTTCCAAGGCACGTGCGACCCTAAAGACGTGTAAGAACCCCTGGTTGGCCCCGTCCCTTTGTTTCCTGTGCTGTCCTCCTCCCCCCCAGCTCTAGCCTGGAGCCCCACAGCCTTCCAGCTGGTCTCTCAGGGCTTCAGTCTGCCCCCACGAGCTGCCCGGAGAACTTTCTGAGTTGTTTCTGATTGGGTCCTACCTATTTCCGTCATCAGGAGCCCCCTGGCCTCTGTGATCGTCCTGGGCTCCCTTCCTGCTGTCGTTGTTCAGTCACTAAGTCGTGTCCGACTCTTTGTAACCCAGTGGACTGTAGCCCGCCAGGCTCCTCTGTCCATGGGATTCTCCAGGCAAGCATACTGGAGTAGGCAGACATTCCCTTCTCCAGGGGAATCTTCCCAACCCAGGGCTGCTGCATTGCAGGCAGATTATTTACCATCTGAGACACCAGGGAAGCCCAAGTTTAAGGATGGCATCTGGGTAGCTGTGGGAGGGCACTGCTCACAATAAGCACTCAGGTCCTTTTCTAACCTCGCCCTTCGGAAAAAAAAGGGTCACATTTCATGAATGCAGGCGCTATGCATTCTTAGCACTTCACCTAGATTAATGTACTCAAGCTTGATAATGGCCGGCCCTCACAGATAAGTGCGTCACTAGACCATTTTACAGACGGGGGAAACTAAGGCCCAGAGAGGACTGCCCACTAGCTGGTAGGTGATGGAGCTGGATTCTTATCACTGCACTTGGCCCCGGGTCTTATTTCTTAGCAGCAAGACCGTCCATCCCAGCCACGTGGAACAATTCACTCCATGTTTCCCGAGCATAGCCCTCCCCATGTCCTTCCCATCATGTCGAGACATCCTCCAGAAGCTTGTGGTCCACTGGGCTCTGGTCTGGTCTCCGGGTCTGGCTCTTCCAACCAGCTGAGGACCTTCTCAAGGCTGATCCAGTGCTCCAGCCTCCATCATCAATACCATGACCGGTTTGCTGAGGTGAAGGGAAACACTATCCCCAATTTATTAGTGGGTAAACTAACTGAATTTAAGAGGTTAAGAGGACTTCCTTGGGGGTCCAGTGGTAAAGACTCTACTGCAGGGGACATGGGTTCAATTCTTGTTTGGGTAACTAAGATCCTGCATGCCATATGGCACAGCTGAAAATTAAAAAAATATATATTTATTTGGGCTACGCTGGGTCTTAGTGATGGTGTACAGAATCTCCCATCTTCCTTGTGGTATGAGGGATCTAGTTCCCTGATCAGGGATCAAACCCTGGTCCCCTGCATTGGAAGCTTAGAGTCTTAGCCACTGGACCACCAGGGAAGTCCCAGGTGGCCTATAAGGAAATTAACTCATTTCTCAAAGATTATGGATTCCAGTGGAGGGGAGTGTGTGTATGTGTGTGCTCAGTCACGTCCAACTCTTTGGGACCCCGTGGACTGTAGGGAACCAGGCTCCTCTGTCCATGGAACTCTCCAGGCAAGAATTCTAAAGTGAGTAGCCATTCCCTTCTCCAAGGGATCTTCCTGACCTAGGATCGAACCTGGGTTTGACTCCTTACCATCCCTCTATGGAGTCGCACAGAGTCGGAGACGACTGAAGCAACTTAGCAGCAGCAGCTTACCATCTGAGCCACCAGAGATCAAACCTTCATCTCCGGCACTGCAGGCAAATTCTTTACTGCTGATCCACTGGGGAAGCCCAACTCAACAGGTGTCCTTATGTGCTCTAAAAGGCTTGCCCGGCCCAGCTCGGCACTGGGTGCCTTAGGGCATATAAACAAGCCTGGGCCTGGTACCTGGCCTCCCCAGAGTCCTGCTGTATTGACCACACCTCCCCCAACACCCACACTCCCATACAGTAAGGCGGAGGTGAATTAAAGGTGGGCTTCAAGGGGAAAAGATCACTTGTTGACAGAAAGTGGGGAGGAACCAGCAAGGGGCAAAGGCATTGAGGTTAGCTCGTCGAGGGGAAAAGAAAAGGAGAACAAAAAGCATAGCGACCAACCACAGCCAGGCACCTATGGGTGCTGGGACCCAGTTCCTTCTCACCCCCCGGCTGCCGCTTAGCCTCTTCCCCCGGGGAGGAGGCGTAGGCGGGTAGCCGAGTCAGTCCTCTGATATTCCCGGAGACAGCTCCTGCCTTGGGAGGATGGTGCAGGGTTCAAACTGTATCTTGCTGCTGCTGCTGCTGCTAAGTCGCTTCAGTCGTGTCCGACTCTGTGCGATCCCATAGACGGCAGCCCACTAGGCTCCTCCGTCCCTGGGATTCTCCAGGCAAGAACACTGGAGTGGGTTGCCATTTCTTTCCCCAATGCATGAAAGTGAAAAGGGAAAGTGAAGTTGCTCAGTCGTGCCCGACTCTTCGCGACCCCATGGACTGCAGCCTACCAGGCTCCTCCGTCCATGGGATTTTCCAGGCAAGAGTACTGGAGTGAGTAGCCATTGCTTGGGGACCACTTTTTCCAAACAAACGTTGGGAGCAAGTCACCAAGACTCCCGTGCCGTCTGTCCCCATCCGTTTTGGCCTCAAGACTGTCCAGGAAGACCTGGAGTTTGCAACTCTGCTACACTGTCGCCTCCTCATCCTGTCCAGTTCAAATGTCACCTCCCCAGTGAAGCCTTCCCGGAAACTCCAGGAACCTTCCCAGCCCTCTCCGCAGCTTCCACCTCTCTCAGGGGTCTGGGACATCCTTGTGAGTCGAGCAAGGCTGAAGGATGCTCTCTTGCGTCACACCGATGGAAGCGCCGATAGGTGCCCGGCGCCGAGGTGGGGGGCTGGCACGCTTCGGACGCCCAGCCACTGACCGCCTCTAGGAGCCGGGGCGTTTTCCGCCCGCCCGCCCCCTTGCGGCGCGGCGCCGCAGCCTGAGAAACGCGAGGCCGCGCGAGCGCCCGCCTGACCCCCGCCGCGCCAGGCCCCGCCCTCCCGCGCCCGCCCCAGCGCCGGCCCCTTTTGTTCCCTCCCGGAGCCGGGCCGCTCGCTCCGCTCCCGCTCAGCTCGGCTCGGGCTCCGCCGCCGGGAGCGCAGGCGGCGGCTAGGGCTGCCCGGCTCAGCGCCTACCCGCCTTCCTGCCGCCGCCCAGCCGACCGCACACGCGGCGCGCGAGGCCCGGACCCGGAGCGCGAACGCGGAACGCCGGCGCCGGGAGGGGCTGCAGGCTGTGGGCAGCGGCGCGCGGGGAGGGGGCCCGCAGCATCCTCTGCCCCCGCCGGTGCCCCGGCGCCGGGAGAGGACGGGGGTCGGGCGCCCCCGCCGCCCGCCGCTCCGCCTGCTGCTGGAGGGGCGAAGGTAGGAACAGCCGGACGAACCCCGAGGGAGGGGGCTCGCCGGGCAACAAAGGACCGAGGGATTGCGGGAGGCGGCGGTAGTCCCGGGCCTGGTCCGGAGCCGGGCGGCCGACCCGGAGGCATTGTCGGGGAGTGAGGGGAGGCCGAAGGGGTCGGGGCCCGGCGGGTGGGCGTGAGCAGGAGCTCGTTCTGGGTGCACCCCCCGCCCCAACTTCCCCGTCGCCTGCAGGCGAGGAGGGGCTGCTGCCGGCGTTGGGGAACCCTTCCCGAGCTGCGGGTCCCCTCGGTGGAGGCATCCCCAGCGCCCTCGGTGCCCCTAACGGGGGTTCGGCACAGATGCTAGGGAGCCGCCCGTCGCTCCTTCCAAGGGCAGCGCTGGGCGGCTGGACGCGCCGCAGGGCTGTGGGCTCCCAGGCCCCGCGCGGGGGATGGGGGGAGCTGAGCCTGGTGGGCGCGGCCACACGGCCCTTCTCCAGACCCCTGTGGTCGCTTGGCCAATGCCCTTTGCAAAACTTGGTTAAAGTGCATGGCGCAGGGGCAATAGACGGATGAGATGGGGCGTCTTCCCGCAGGGGTGCCCCCCCCCCACCTCAGGCTGGCGCTGGTGGCTGGTGAGGCAGCACATTTTCTGCCCTCCCTACGGGGAGGGGCCCTGGCCGCCCCGAGGATGCTACAGCTGGGCCTCCAGGGCCCGCCCGTTTGGGTCCTTTAGGCAGGGCCTGGGCGGGGCAGGGTGCCCACTGGGCACTGCCACGCAAGCCCCAGCCCCACCCTGGATAAGAGGGGGCACCTGGGGAGAAATCACCCACCCAGCTGCGAATCCCCCAATCTCTGATTTGTCGCTTCTTCCCTTTTGGGTGAGAAGTGGGAGGTCCAGTTTGGGGGGGCTGCCCTCGCTGCTGTGAGATACCCAAGGGAGGCTTGTGGGGGATGGTGCTGGTCTAGGGATAGCAGGCCGAGGAGGGGGAGGGTGCTGGGAGGACCACGTGGGGGCAAGACTCCGCACCAGTTGTAACGTAAACAATGAGCCCTTCATTCATCCAGCTGCTGTCACCTGGCCCAGCACTGCCAGGGGCTGGCAGGTACACAGGGCTGGTGCTTCACTGCCCCCATTGGAGCACAGCCCAGCAGCATCGGTGGAGCACAGTGATGGGGGAGCTGGGAGCACACCTGGAGGATGGGGTGGAGCAGGAAGCTTGACAGAGCCTGAGCTTAGAAGTTTGCTGCCAGGATCCCAAAAGAGGGGCTGGAGGGAGAGGACATAGCGTGGGCAAGGGGTGGGAGTCAGAAAAAGAGGCAAGAGACCGGGTGGCTGGTGGGTCAGAAGGCCAGCAAAGGATTTGGGTGACTGGGGCATGATGCCCTTCTCCATAAGCCCAGGATGTGTTGGCATCTGCAGTCCTGGCCTGGGAGGGATGGTGGGACTGGTGAAGGGGGATGGGCTGGAGGGGCGTTTCAAAGGCAGAAGAGTCTGGCAGAGGAGACCTGGGGGAAGCCTTAGCAAGCAGGACTGTGCACCTGTGGTTCCCCAAGTGCAGCCAGAAGGCTGGGAAGGAGGTGCCTGGAATTCCATACCCAGAGGCTGAAGTCCCAAGTGAGGAACCCACTCGCAGAGGCAGCAATCCTTTTTCAGCATCTGCTCTCCCCTCTGGCAGTTAAGTTTGACTGCTGGAGCCTGACAGCCTGGGTTCACAGCCCAGCCCTGCCACTTACTAGTTGTGTGACCTCAGACGAGTCGTGATACGTCTCTCCGCTTCAGTTTTCCCTTCTGTAACATGAGGGTACTCGAGGTGTCGCCTTTTAGGGTTGTTGAGAGAACTGAATGGGTAGATAAATGTGTGCGAAGCATGTGTACTGCAATGGAGAGAGTGCCCGGTAGGTTTGTGGCCCTTCAGCCTCCATCTGCACCCACGAGTGGCCCGTCCTGTCCCCTCCCCAGCTGTTTGTCCCCTGTTGGGCAGTCCTGCCGGTTAGCCTTGCCGAGGCCCTGCTGTTCTCTGCCTTGGCGCAGCCTCCTCCCGGGCTGTTCTGTCTTCCCTGGTCCAGCCTCCCTTGGTGATGCCATTTTCGCTCCCTCTGCTCCGGCCCACGAGGTGGGGGACAGTTTCCTCTTGACCTTGCTGTCCCTAGAGCTGCCGCCCTAAAGACTGATCCTGCCCTCTTGATGCCATCTCCCCCCACCTGTGCTTCAACACCCAGAGGAGAGAAGCTGTATTCTTGACCCTCCTGGTTCTCTGTTACCTTAGTCTGAGCAGTTCTAACATATGACTGCAGACTGGGTGGCTTTAAACAGCCCGTTTACTCCTCACATCCCTGGAGGCTGGAAGGCTGAGATCCACGTGTCAGCATGGTTGGGTGAGGACTCTTTTCCGAGTCACACTTATTTTTGTGTTCTCAAGCTGTAGAGGGGCTCGGAGTTCTGTGGGGTCTCTTGTACAAGGGCACTAATCCCATTCATGAGCACTCCACCCTCCTGACCTAATCACCCCAAAGGCCCCACCTCCTAATACCGTCTCCCTGGCGGGTAGGATTCAACTTATGAAGCTGGACTAGGGAGGGCACCTTCCGACCAAAGCCCCTGCTCAGTGGTCTTTAGAGAGAGTGTCAGCCTTTGTTTAAAAAACAGCAACAACAATGCCTACTGAGTGCTTACTCTCCCAGGAACTGTTTTAAGCTCTTTGAACGCATGTCTTAGTTTGTGGATATCTTGATAACATTGCTTATATTTTATGGATGAGGAATTCAAGACTTGGAGAGGTTTCCCTGTTTGCCCCCCCCCCACACACATTTGCATTTATTTATTTATTTTGGCTGCTCTGGGTCTTAGTTTCAGCATGCGAGCTCTTTAGTTCCCTGACCAGGGATCAAACCCGACCCCTCTGCATTGGTAGCTCGGAGTCTTAGCCACTGGACCACCAGGGAAGTCCCTCCATGCATTTATTGAGCACCTACTGTGTGCCTGGACGACATAAGTTCCTTCCACCATCCCACTTGCCCATCTGGTTCACTTCCGGAAAGCAAGGTTTTGGCCATCCCTTCCTCAGACGCCTCCATCCCGTGGGCTCAAGTTCCGACCCTCTTTGGCTCTCAGGGGCCGCTCCCAGCTGGCAGGGCCCTGCCTTTTATATACCAGGGCCTCACCCTTTATAAACTGTCCAGTGACCTAGGCT
Organism: Cephalophus harveyi; assembly: GCA_006410635.1. Classification (NCBI taxonomy): domain Eukaryota; kingdom Metazoa; phylum Chordata; class Mammalia; order Artiodactyla; family Bovidae; genus Cephalophus; species Cephalophus harveyi. The sequence goes on along the minus strand of SJYT01051763.1, from coordinate 217,278 downwards.
TGACGGGCAGGCCTTGAGGGGAAGGCTGATGGGAGGAGGGGGAGGGCCCCCCAGGGCCCCCCACCCCCCACCTCTCTTTGGTTTATTCTGTTGCTGAGAACAGGGACTGCCTCCAATTAGGTTAAGTGAAAGGGGAGTTGAGAGGAAAGGGACTTTGCAGGAAACGGTTGCAGGCGCCTGGCTCCCCCGGGACCCGGAGCCGGCAGGCAGCCCCTCCTCCGGCCTTCCTCTCTCTGGACTCCGGCTTCATCTGCTGTCCTCTCCTGGTGCCTCTGTCGCGGCTCCTGTCTCTTGCGTGGCCGCCCCGAAGGGTGGCTTCAGCTGGAGGCCACAGGACCACCCGGGGCGCTCCCCTCAGTCTCCGGGTGCTGGAGAGCCGGATGGGCCCAGCTTGGGTGAGGGCACCCACCCCATCTGCTGGGCTGGTTGAGGGCAGGCCGCGCCGTCTCTGGATCTGCAGGTGGGGGACAGGGCTGGGCACAGCTGGTATGGGGTTATGATGTGGAGTGTGTGGGCTGCGGGGCGGACAGGGAGTTGGGGCTCGCCATCTCTGGGAGCCCACTGCAGGCCTCCCCACCAGGCTTGGGGCCCAGAACGGGCTCCCCTTCAGCACCAGGGGACTGGGGTCGGGGAGGGGCGGTGCCAGCAGGGAACCCACGCCATCCCACCTCTCCTTTCCTTGCCAGGCGTACAGAAACGGTAACACAGAGCTCATGTTTTCAGAGGAAATGCTTCAGAACGATAATGAAACATTTCCCCTCTGAATAGAAAGTAGAGCATAGCCGGTGGTTTTGATTAACGAGGCATGAGTTTGGGGCCACGTCCACTTACCGGCTTCCGGCTTCATGGAGCACCCTGGCTCCGAGCCTGGAACCTGCCTCTGACTCCAGCCACAGCCCAGGGAGACGCCTGCCCCTCATTCACTTCCATCTTCGCCTTTTTGGTCTCTTCACCGGGAGAGGGGAAATTTGGGGCTCACGATGAGGGCCTGGTTTTCCAATCTCTCGTCCCTAAAGGAGGTGATGCAGGGCCGATCTGCTCCTCCTTGCCCCCAGCCTGGCCTCGGCTCCCCCGGGGTGTCCCAGCCTCACTCTCCAGCATCCAGCGTGGTGGGTGGGAGTGGGTGATGGCTGAGCCCCTCAGCGTGGACGGAGCAGTGGATACCTTAGTTTCAGACCCCGCCTTCAAGAGGCATTTGCCGAATCAGGAAGACATAAGCCCCCTTCTTGAAAGTATAGATGACATCAGTACCTTCGAGGAACATTTTTAAGGCCAGAGTAGCAGAGCCTCCATGCCCAGTGGGGTCACTGCCCCCGACAATGGTTCAAGTCCCCGAGGATGACTCAGAGGCAGGGCACGGCGTGGGTGGGATGGCCGAGGGGGCTCTCGGGGGGGAAACAGGACTGCGCTGTGTCCTGAGGATGGGTGGACTCGGGGTCATTAAGGCACGCCTTCCTGAGGGGCAAAGAGAGAGAAAAGTGAAGGAGAAGTTTGGGGGCAGTGGGGCATTGAGTTTCCGGCCTGGAGGCTCAGCATGGAGCCCACCATTCTTCCAGGCCGCTGTGAGGTCGGGCATCTGGTTGTAGGCCCCTCCCTGCGATGGAGGAGGAAATGACATGAGGTGTTTTCTGATTTTTTTTTGCTACCTTGTATCCTGATTTTGGGGACTTCCCAGGTGGCACTAGTGGTAAAGAATCCGCCTGCCGATGCAGGAGACATAAGAGATGCAGGTTCGATCCCAGGGTCGGGAAGATCTCCCACTCCAGTATTCTTGCCTGGAGAATCCCATGGACAGAGGAGGCTGGCAGGCTACAGTCCATAGGATCACGGAGTCGGACAGGACTGAAGCGACTTGGCACGCACGCGCATGCGTGGCACATGTCCTGATCTCGCTCCTGCTGTTGCCTCTTCTGATGTAGACTTCCCTGCCTGAGTTCATCTGCTTGTAGTTTCACTCCACTCAGCCCGCATTCAGCTTCTCTCTGACCGAGGGCTGCGCTGGGCACTGGGAATGCAGAGCAGAGGAGAGAAGATGCCCAGAAGGGTCTCCTGTGTTCTTTGTCTGATTCCAGAAAGGACTCGAGGTGATTTACAAAGATAAACGCAGTCTAAGGAGATGGAAAAGACGTGAGACAATCGGGGCAGAGGGAGCCCAGGGTTGCAAACATCAGATGAAGCCGGAGGGGCTGCGGCACCTTCTATTGGTGGTAATTTGACCCAGCTTTCTAGCAGCCAGATCAGGGGGCATAAGGAGTTTGGAGTGGCTTCTCCTTGTCACGTTGTCTTGTGTGAGCCCCTGCTATATATAACATGAAAGCCTGAGTGAGGGGCAGCAGGTCCTGGGAGGGGGTCCCTGGCAAAGGGAAGGGAGGACTGCAGCCGCCTTGTGATCTTAATAACCCTCCTCCCGGAGGCTTCTTAGCAGCAGCTGCAGGGGAGCCGAGAGCTGGGGCTGGTTCTCACAGCCAGTCCCCTCCATAAGGGCCTGAAGGGCTCTAGGGGAAGGGGTGAGACCCCGGGAACCAGGAGCCCAACTGGTCCCTGCCGGAGAATCCCCATCCTGCGAGGATGCTGGGGGGTCTGTGATACAGGAGTGTGTGCAGAGAGCTCCAGACACACCCACTGGGCCCCAGGACTTGGCTAAAGGATAGAAGAGGGGTGAAGGGCTTCCCAGGTGGCGCTAGTGGTAAAGAACTCACCTCCCGTGCAGGAGACATAAAAGATGCGGTTCGATCCTTGGGTCGAGAAGATCCCCTGGAGGAAGGCATGGCAACCCACTCCAGTATTCTTGCCTGGAGAATCCCATGGACAGAGGAGCCTGGCAGGCTATAGTCTGTAGGGCCGCACAGAGTCGGACACGACCAAAGCGACTTAGCACACACGCAGAAGAGGGGTGAAGGCATTCCGGCATAGCAGGCAACTGGCTGGGGTGTCTTCAGGAGCAGGGAGAAGCTCAGGGAAGTTGGAGCTCAGGGCGCTGGGTGGAAGAGGCCCAGGAAACAGGCCAGAAGCAGGAGGGAGCTGGCAGACACGCTATGGACTGTGGTCTCGGCACCCAGGGCCGTGGGGTGCCCTCCTGACTGCCTGCTTCAAACTGTGCCCTTGTTCTTCCAACCTGGTGCCTGGAGCAGCGCTGGTCTCAGTTCTGAGGAAGTAAAGAGCAGTGGTTAAGGCTGACTTCCCTGGTGGTCCAGTGATTAAGACTCCATGCTTCCAGTGCAGGGGGCACAAGTTCAGGCCCTGGTTGGGAAACTAAGATCCCACATGCTGTGCAGCATGGCCCCAAATAAATAAGTTTTTAAAAAGAGCAGTGTTTAAGAATGTGAACTCCATGGCCAGCGGACCTGAGCGGGAATCCCACCTGCCGCTGCTCAGTTGTATCATCTCCAGCAAGCGACCTGCTGGCTCTGGGCCTCAGTTTCCCGGTTAGTAAGTGGAGCTCATGACAGCATCTTCTTCACAGGGTTGCTGTGCACACTGGGCAAGTTAATATCTATGAAGGGCTTAGACATGCCTGCAGCAGAAAGAGTGTTACAGGTCTGTGATTCCTTGTGCTGAAACAGCTTGGTGGGGGATACAGCACCATCCCACCCAGACTCCTGCACCTGGTACACCACCCAGGTTCAATCAGGCTCAGTGCAGAGCACAGGCCCTGGACTGGGGGTGATGCTCAGCAAGTTCTGCTTCATGTTGTTATTGACAGTGATAATAGCCTTGCCAGCTTACAAGAGCCTCTCAGGGCAGCAGGAACTGAGGCAAGAACCCATTCTGAGAGTAGGCTTCAGTCCTTGCTTGATTACCCCCAGTGATAGGGGGCTCACTACCTGATTCTTTGCTTGTTGGACTCACTGGTGGGCAGTGGCTCTGTGCCAGGTGTGCTTGGCACTGGGATTCTAGAAGAATGTGAGTTAGTTGGAATGCTGAGTTACTCCTCTCTCTCCTTTCCAGAGATCACACCAAGCTGGCCAGGGAGTGTGGCCACGGGGTGTGACAAGCTGCCACGGGCCTCCAACTCAACGTGAGAAGGATTTTGGAGGCATGCATGTGTGCATGCTAGGTCACCTCAGTCGTGTCCAACTCTTTGCAACTCTATGGACCATAGCCCGCCGGGCTCCTCTGTCCATGGCGTTCTCCAAGCAAGAATACTGGAGTGGGTTGCGTGCCCGCATCCAGATCTTCCTGACCCAGGGATCAAACCTGCATCTCTTACGTCTCTTGCAGCGGCAGGCGGGTTCTTTACCACTAGTGCCACCTGGGAAGCTGATGAAGGCAGAGGAGGGTGTTTTATTCATTCATGTATTCCTTAAACATCTTTTGAGCTCCCCTGTGGGTTGGGCGCTGTCCTAGGTACCAAGATCCCTGCAACGAACAAGATACTCTAAGAACCTGCCCTTTAAAGCTGTTCTCAGTGAGAGAGGCCAGGGGTCTTGCCAGTGGATGAGAGGAAGGGATTCTAGCAGAAGGGACAGAGTGTGCAAAGGCCTGGAGATGTGGCAGACTGTGCGTGGCTGTGCCTGGGTGTTGGCGATATTCTGCCAGAATTTGGTGACTGGGGGGCATTGATGGGGAGTGCCCTCCTGGAAGCAATAAAAGAAAATACAGACTTTGAGGGCTTGTTAGTCACTGACCTCAGCCCTGGGACCACTAAATTCTGCCCTGGCTCCCCCGTTCCTTTGCACCACCCCCCGCGCCCCACCAGCCGTCCTGGCTGGCCCTTCAGAGGTGTAGGTGGTACCCATGGACCCTGGCTGGTTCACCCCTTCTCCACGCCACCCACATCCTGACCTTTCATCGTGGGCCCTGATTGGTGTCCCCTCCTCTCATGTGGGTGAGGAGCCAGGCTCTGACCTCAGCGGGCTCAGCCTCCCCTTACCCCCTGCAGGGGAAGCCCTGGGAGTGAGAGGATGCTGGGGTGGGAGTCAGCGTGCCTTCTTTAGGGAGGAAAGCTGGGGCTGGAAGGCTGTTCGGTGAGCACAGAACCCCTCTGTGCCAGGTCCTGGGGGCTGGAGCCCCGTGGGGCTTGAGCCTGCCCGTGGGCAGTCCACAGACCCTTGGGGGAGTCGGGTGCGTCAGTGGGTCCACGTGGCTAGGTGCTGGCTGGGGTCATCTGCAGGCTGGTAGAGGCCCCGGAGCAGCAGGGACAGGCCTGGTGTGATGATCTGGGCCTGCCCTGCCTCCTCTACTCCTGCTGCCACTCCCCCCAAGCCCAGGGAATTAAAAACAAAAACAAGCCTTTTTGTTGAAGTGCAGCGTCCGTACGGACAAGTGTGTGTATCATGAGTGTAGTATTTTGTCGACTTTTCTCAAACTGAAATATCTGTGTGGCACTCAAATCCAGAATCAGAACCCGCCAGCTCCCCCAGAGCCCCTCTTGTTTTTCCTCCCAGTCTACACCCCTGACCCAAGGGTGACCCCTTCCCTGATTTCTGGCACCATCAATAAATTTTTGCCTGCCTTTGAGCTTCTTTTTATTTTTAAAAACTTTATTTATTTATTTTTGGCTGCACTGGGTCTTCGTTGCTGTGTGCGGGCTTTCTCTAGTTGTGGCAGCGAGCGGGGGCTGTGTTTTCTCTAGTTGTGGCGGCGAGCGGGGGCTACGCTCCAGTCGTGGTGCGTGGACTTCTCTTTGCGGTGGCCTCTTTTGCAGAGCATGGGCCCTAGCGCATGCAGGCCTCAGTAGCTGCAGCTCACAAGCTCAGCTGCCATGCAGTATGTGGGATCTTCCCGGACCAGAGTTCCAACTGGTGCCTCCTGCATCGCAAGGGGGATTCTTAACCACTGGACCACCCGGGAAAGCCCTGACCTTTTTAAACAGAAGCATACAATCAAACTTTAAGCAGTTTCGCAGCTGCCTTCTTTCACTCGAGATTCACACGTATTGTTGCATGTGGTTGTAGTTCGCCCATTCTCATCGTGTGAATAAACCACCACTTGCTCACTCAGGGTGCTGGATATTGGGGTTATTTTCGGTTCGCGGATATTGGGAATAGCCCGTCTCTTGGTGCATGTATGTGCGCTTTTCTGTGGCGACTTAGCTCAGGAGGGGCTTCTCGGGTGGCTCTAGCGATAAAGAGCCAATACCGGAGACGTAAGAGATGCGGGTTCGATCCCTGGGTCGGGAAAATCCCCTACAGTAGGGCATGGCAACCCGCTCCAGTATTCTTGCCTGGAGAATCCCATGGACAGAGGAGCCTGGCAGGCTGCAGTCCATGGGGGTCACGAAGAGTGGGACAGGACTGAAGTGACGCACACATGGCTGGGAGTGGGATTGCAGGGTCACGCTCAGCTGCCGTGTGCAACGCCAGACTGTTTTCCACGTTGCTTACACCACTCTCCAGTCCTACTAGCAGTGCGTGAGTGTTCTGGATATTCCACATCCTCACCAACACCTGGGGTCCATGCTTCCTTTTATACATTCCAGTGGATGTAGTGTTGTCATGGTGACTAATGAAGGTGAACTTCTTTGCATCTGTCTATGGGTCGTTTGAATACCCTTTTCTGGGGTGAAGTGCTTGTTAAGTCTTGCTGTGTTTTTTCTCACTTGATTTGTTGAGTTTTTCCCCATATTCTGAATAGGAATCCTTTGCAGAATACAGGAATTACAAATTCATTCTCTCTCTCTCCCCTTCCTCCCAGCCCCAGTGGTATCATTTGAGTCACAGAAGCAAATTGTCCAGTTTGTGCATCTCTTCCCTTTCAGCACTTCCTGTTGAAGTCTCTGCCTTACTCCAGCGTTAGGCAGATCCTATTTCACGTCTTCTAAAAACTGTATTGTTTTACCTTCACGTTTAGATCCTGCCCTCTGTCTGCAGCTGATTGTCGTGTATGATGTGAAGCAAGCGTATTAGTTTCCTGTAGCTCTTATAACAAATGACCACAAACTTAGTGGTTTAAAGCAACACAGATGTATTATCTTACACTTCTGGAGGTCAGAAGTCTGACATGGATCTCAGCAGGCTGAAATCAAGATGTCAGCAGGGCTACGTTCCTTCTAGGAATTCTCAGGGAAAAATCTGTTTCTGGAAACCTTTTCCAGCTTCTTAGAGGCCACTTGCATTCTTTGGCTGTCAGCCCCTGCCTCCATCCTCAAAGCCAGCAATGTCGGACCGGGTCTTTTGCAGGCAATCGTCTCTCTGCCTCTGTCTCTCCTGCCTCCCTTTTCCACCTATAAGGACCCTCATAATTACATTGAGTCTGCCTGGATCATTCAGAATAATCTTCTCCTCTCAGGTCAGCTGATTAGCAGCTTAGTTCTATCTGCAGCCTTAATTCCCTTTTGCCACATAAACTGATAAATTCACAAGGACCAAGAGGAAGCCGTTATTCTGCCAGTCACAGAAAGGATCCTGGTTTGTTTTTGTTTTTGTTTTTTTTTCCCTCTTGGCTATCCATTTGATCCAGCACCACTTATTGTAAAGACTCTCCTTTTGCTCAAGGGTGTTTTTGAGTTGCTTGTGCAAATCCCAACCCCAGGGAGGAGGCCCAGCATGCTGGGTTGGGGAGGAGAACCCAGGAGATGTGTGACCCTCCTGCAGCTGCGCCGGCCTGGACGCGTTAGATGGAGCTGCCACGGAAACCAGAAGGGAAGGAGGCAGTAGTGAAAGACGACTGGCTCAGCATCCTGGCCGGGGAGGCAGGATACCAGAGCCCATTCCTTCCTGTTGCCCTGATGGCTGGGTGACCTCAGCAGCCCCGCCCTTCCCTGTGACTCCAATTCTGTCTGGTCTCAAGGACCTTCTTGCCCAGCCCAGCTCTTCTTCATCTAGGCAGTGGTCTCTTCCTGTCCTGTTCGCTTCACATTTCTGCCCTGGGCTCAGTTTTCCCATCCTGTGAAATGGGAATAAAGGTGGGTCAGGGGCAACTAGCCCTTCTCTTTGGGCCTAATGGGGGACCCCATCCAGCAGAGTCAGGCTGATGCCTGCCCAGTGTCCTGGACCAGTGGCGGGAGGATCCCAGCTGTCCAGTCACTGAGTCTGGGACGTGGCCGCCCAGCTAGGGCGGGGGCTCTGGGGCCATGGCAGCTCTGTGTGTGTGTGTGTGTGTGTGTGTGTGTGTGTGTGTAATGCATGGAAGTATATCCACATTCCTTCCCCTCGCTGGACTGGCAGGGCAGGGAGGGGAAGCCCTGATCCCCTTTGCTGGGAGACAGGCTCTGAACTCCCAGCCCAAGGGAAGGTGACCACACCCCAGTCTGTCCAGCTCCGGGAGGACTGACAGGCTGGCCGTTCCCAGAGCTCTGCAGTCGCCCTGGCAGTGGGCAGGACAAGGAAGATCCTGACTTACAAATTAAGAACCGCAGCCCCAAGCCCAGGGGCTGTGAGGATGGCAGGATGGCAGGCAGGCGGGGCTACATCCCGGCCTTCTGGACTCAGCCCTGCTCGTGACTCCCCTGCAAGCGCCGGGGAGATGGGGAGTCGACCAGGGCTCTTGGGTCCGCCTGTCCTTCCCTCCTCAGTCCTGTGGGTGCGCCTGCCCTGTCGCCTCCCCAGCTTCGTCCTCTCTTCCCGCTCCTGGAAGCCACATCAGCTGGTGGAGCCTGGGTTCCCACCCTTGCGCAGCTATGAGGCTTGGGCCGGGTCCCTTCTGCTTGTCTTGAATGGCTGCCAGGCATCCCTAAGGCGACTCGGACCCCAGACGGGGCCCACTGCTGCCCCATGCTTCCTGGAGTGTCCTGCCACTGGCCGGCGGCTGTGTGAGTGTTGGGCTGACACTTTCTGCCCTGTGGTCCCCCACCAGGTGAGAGCAGCGGCGGGTGTGGGGCTGGGGGCACAGGCAGACAGGCCCCACCGCCCCGGCCCTCCCAGGCCTCAGGGGCGGCTGCTCTGAGCTGGCAGGGCTCGCAGGGAGGGTGCCCCACTCTCCACTTGCCCGTGGGGATTCCAGCTTCACCACTGGCTGAAATTTCCCAAGCCTCAGTCACATGCAAACAAATGGCCTCCTTCCCCGGCAGGATGGGATGGGCAGTGGGTGCCGGCTGGGTGGAGGCTCATGGGGCCGGTGGTCACACTGGATTTGGGGGTTGGGTAGCACTGGGGTTCTAGTGCAGGTGTGAGTGTTGGGGTGCCCAGTGGGCAGGCTGGGGGCACCCATACCATGCTTGTATAAGGGCCCACCATTTGGAGCCTGGGGTCAGCACCTGGGGTTCACTCTGTTTGGGGCTTCCCCCCCATTCCTCTTGGTGGGTGTGCATGGCGGAGGGGACTGTTTTCTCTCCCTCTCTCCTTGTGTCTATCTTTAAAAAAGTGTTGTTGTTGTTGTTTTTAATTTAAAAGGTATTTTGAGGGACTTCCATAGCATAGTGGTTAAGAATCCACACTTTTATTGCAGGGGGCACGGGTTCGATCCCGGGCTGGGAAACGAAATCCTGCATGTCTCACCAGGCAGCCTAAAAATAAGTAAAAATAAAATTTTAATGTTTTGAAATATTTTAGGCACTCAGAAGAATAGACAGGGCACAGTGAACCCCCATGTAGAGCATGCAGGACTGGAAGAAGCAACTCTTACAAATACTAATGAAGCAGGGCTTGTGTGTGGCGGTCCAGTGGCTAACACTGCGCTCCCAATGCAGGGGGGCCCAAGTTCGATCCCTGGTCAGGGAACTAGGTCCCACATGCCCAGCTAAAAAGATCCCGCATGCCACAAGGAAAATTGAAGATTGAGAGTGCTGCATCAAAGCTCAGCCAAATAAATAATGAAAAGGGAAAGTGTTACTTGCTCAGTCATGTCAGGCTCTTTGGGACCCGACGCTACGGACTGTAGCCCACCAGGCTCCTCTGTTCATGGGAATCCTCCAGGCAAGAATACTGGAGTGGATGGCCATTCCCTTCTCCAGGGGATCTTCCCCAAGGATCGAGCCCAGGCCTCCTGCATTAAAAAAACATAGAAATGAAGCCCCCACTTGCCCCACCCCAGCCCCATCCCTTGAGCCACATTTGCTGGGGTTGCTGTGGATTAGCACCATGGAGGTGCCTCCTGGACATTCGGCCAAGGTCTGTGGTTGAGTGTCTCCTGCACCCGCACGGCTCCCTGCCCCCCTCCCTTCCCAGTGCCCACTGGTGAGCTCTACCCCGAGGCCTTTCCAGCAACTTGGTGTCACCTGGCTCTTTGACTTTGCGCCCATCTGATTGGGTGGGAAACAGGATCTCCTGGCGGCTTGGATTTGCATTTCCCTGCCACCGACTGGGGAGGCCCCACCTGTCTCCTCAAAAGCTGGCCTGCTCACGCCCTGCTGTCATCGGACACCCTCAGCTTGGTGCCCCCCTGCACACCGGGTGGGCGCCCCAGACCCCCGTCACTTCCCACCTAGCATGTCCCCAAATGAGCCCCGCCCCTGCCCCAGTTCCTCTCTTCTCCCAGGTCCCTCCTGGCTTTGACTCTCCCGCCATCCTTTCCTTAGCCCTCCCTACCCAGCCTCCTCCCACCCCGCCACCGCCACCGCTGTTTGCCACCTGCTCAGCGTCTGTCCCCTCTCTGTCCCCTCCAGCCCCTGCCTCTGTCTCAGTTCAGGCCTCCTGGAGTCCCTGTCTGTCACAGCAGCCCCCACCCGCCTCATCCTCAGAGGGTCCTGGAGGTTTCGCTAAAATGCTCATCTGGACACACAGGGAAGTGAGTCAAAAAGAATAAAATACTGTATATTAACGCATATATATATATATATGGAATCTAGAAAAATGGTACAGACGAACCTATCTTTAGGGTAGAAATAGAAACGCAGACCTGGAGAGAGGACATGTGGCCAAGGGGGGCACGGGAGTCGGGGCAGATTGGGATTGTAGCCCTGACACATACACCCTGCCGTGTGTAAAACAGCTGGGAGGGGGCTTCAGGATGGAGGGGACACAGGTATATCTGTGACCAACTCTTATCGATGGATGGCAGAAACCATCGCAATATTGTAAAGTAATTGTCTCCAAATAAAATCAATAAATAAATAGCTAGTGGGAAGCTGCTGTATAGCACGGGGAGCACAGGCGGGTGTTCTGTGCTGATCTAGAGGGGTGGGATTGGCAGCGGGTGGGAGGTTCAAGAGGGAAAGCATATACGTATCCTTTCCTTTGTTGTACAGCAGAAACTAACACATCATCAAGCAGTTATACTCCAATAATACAGTTTTTTAAAACATGAAAACAAATATTCTTCAAAGGTGTAGAAAAGTGAAACAGAGCAAAAAACTTGAAAGGATTTGATTAGAAATTCTCTGCAACATATATACATACTTGACATAATAAAGCTGATTTCTTTGTGCTTTCCAAGAAAAAAAAAATGCCCATGCAAACTGTTGGATTCTTTGCTTGATGTCTTCCCTGGCGCACTCTAAATCCTCAGCTGTTTGGTCGACTTGGCAGGGTGGGGTCTGTGCCCCCAGCCCTCACCTCGTGCTCCCGGTTACAGCACTCTTCCTCCCCTCCCCCACCCATGGCACTGTTGTGGTCCCCAGCCTTTGGGGCCACACTGGGTCCATCTCTGGCTGCCACGTGGCTCAGAAGAGCAGGGGGAGCTTGGGCACCCTAGCCGCGGGGATCCGTGGGGGTGGGGAGGAGGCGCAGCCCCTCCCCCGCGCCCCCACCCGACCCCAAGAGCCGCCTCTGTTGGGCGGAGGGGGAAGGCTGCCTTCCAGCAGGAGAGCCCAGGGTGCAGCTGATGGCTGAGCTGAGGTCTGGTCCTGGGAGCCCACTTCCTGGTGCCGCCTCCCGCGCCCTTTGGGCGATGCTGGCACGAGGTCGCCCCGCAAACTGCTGCCCGCCACCCCGGGGGACAGCTGAAATGGAAACCCTGAAATGCCACCCGCTTTGTCTTCGGTCAATGGCGATTGAAGGCGCCACAAAGGGGGCCTGTTGGTCTGAATGCCGCCCACCCTCGCCCGCCTCTGCGATGCCTGCCTTGTTGTGGCCCCGGGTCCCAGGGGGAAGCGGCGTGTGCGTTCCAGGCCTGCGGAGAACATAACAGAGACCGGATTGTAGAGACGCCGCCCTTCTGCACAGCCTGTGTGCCGGGCACAGAGGCACCCTCGTGGGCTGCCTCCGCGGCCTTGCACGGCTGTGCTCCCCACGTGGCAGCAGTGTTCCCTCCCATTTTACAGGTGATGACGCTGAGGCTGACACCTGGCTAGGGCCCTACAGCTACTTGTGATGGGTCTAGAGTTTGGGCTCCGTGAGACTGAAAGCAATACTTCCTCCCAGGCCTCCGCTATCGGCCGCAGCGTGGTCAGAGGCCAGCGTGTCCCCACGTCCTAGCTTTTTCCAAGAAACCCCTCTCTTCCTGTATCCCACGAGCGGGCCTGAGTCATAAAGGGCCCTCCTCCCCCTCTTCCTGTTCCATTTCCCCCGGCCATGCCCCCCCAGCGCTGGAGCCCTGCACGGGGGCGGGGGTGGGGCTGGGGGTGGGCGGCTGGCCTCTCCTCCCCTGGCCCCAGCCCTCCCGGGACTGGGTTACACTGCCTGGGTTCTGCTCTCTTCCGGTCTCCTTTGTTAGTGAGGCACGTGGGCGCCCTCCCCAGAGGCCAGGGGTCTCACAAATGTTATTCCAGGCCTGGTCCAGGCAGCGCGGGGAGGCGGGGCCGGACCTGGGTCTGACTCCCGCCTAGCTGCTGAGCCGTCTGTGGCTTTAGGTGCGTCTTCGGACTTTACTGCGCGTCGGATGTTCACCTGTAGGATGCCGACTGCCTCACCACGGTGTATGGTCTGGCACACAGTAGGTTCCTCATACTGGATGCTCCTGGGTCATCAGGGCCTGGGAGGGCAGGAGGGCAACTTTGGGAGCCTCTGGAACCCTCCCCTGAGAGCAGTATCCCTGGAGATTTGTTGTCCTCTGAGCCACAGCAAATGTGCTGTCCTATGGGGTTTCTGAATCACAAGCTCTGTGCCAGGTACCGTGCTGAAGCTGGGGTTCCCAGAGAGGAGACTGTGGCCCCACCTGGGCCACAGGAGGGCTCCCAGGAGGCAGATGAAGATAAGAGAACAGTATCCTCTCTTCTTGGCTCAGTGTGTGATCCACAAGCCTCTGTGGGTCAAAGGTCCTGGGGGACTTCCTGGAGGAGGAAGCATTGGGCCAAGTGTTTCATATGTGGCTGGAATATGCGAAGTGAAGCAGGTGGGAGAAAAAGGCACAGGAAGAGTCTGGGACGTGTGGGAGTGTCAGGCGAGTGGTGAGGAAATGCGGGTCATCATCAGCGAGGCTGGCTGGGGAGGCTGGAATGCCAGACACAGTTTTGACGCCTGGTCCTTGTCTCAGAGGCCACGCAAGCTAGTGAGTGGACCAGCTGCCTGAAAGCCGTGGTGTCAGATGACCAGCTGGGTTGATCATTACAAGCCACTCAGTCCTGAAAGCTGGGCGCTGGGGAGGTGCGGGGAGCCTCCCGGGCCTTTCATTGCTATAAGCCAGTGTCATTAACCATTCAAGTGATTCACCGAGCACCTGTAGGCACCAGGGCTACATCAGGACCAAGGATACCACAGGAAACAAAACGGACTCAAGTCCTATCCTCAGCAGTAGAGAAATACAAAGCAGGGGAGGGGTGGGGTGGGCTTGTACTCTCACAAGGGGACACTGGAGCAGGTGCTTGCAGGAGATGACCAGCACCCTGCATATCTGAGGGAAAAGCACTCCAGGCAGAGGCAGCAGCATGTGCAAAGGCCCAGAGGCCAGGACATGCTTAGTGTGAGCAAGTGTGGCTGGAGCGGAGTGGGCGAGGGAGGGCCGTGTAGGGCGTGAGGAGGACCTTGAAGACTATTTGCACTAACTTCTGTGGGGAGTCCTCAGGATTTTTTTTTTTTAATGGATTTAAAAAGTTGAGATCTAACTTACCTACCATTAAATCTATCCATTGTAAGTGTACAGTTTGATGACTTTTAGTATAAACATATGGTGGGCAGCCATCACCACAGTTCAGGGTTAGAATATTTTTACCACCCGGAATGTTCTCTTGTGCCTATTTGAAGTCAGTCCCTGCCCAGCCCCCAGCAACTGCTGATCTTCCTGTGTCTATAGTTTTCAGATTTAAAGCAATATGTAGTCTTTTGTGTCTGGTTTCTTTCACTTGGGATAGTGTTTTTGGAGGCTCATTCAATATTGTTGCCTATATCTGTAGTCAAGGACTTCCCTGGTGGTCCAGTGGAGAAGACTCTGCCTTCCAATGCAGGGGGTGTGTGTTCAATCCCTGATTGGGGAAATGAGGTCCTACATGCCGCAGGAAAATGGAAGTGTCAGTCCCTCAGTTGTGTCCGATTCTGCAACCCTATGGACTGTAGCCTGCCAGGCTCCTCTGTCCATGGAATTCTCCAGGCAAGAATACTGGAGTGGGTTGCCATTCCCTTTTCCAAGGGATCTTCCCAACCCAGGGGTCAAACTCGGGTCTGCCACATTGCAGGCAGATTCTTTACTGTTTTGAGCCACCAGGGAAGCCCTGGTGGCCATGCCATATGGCATGGCCAAAAAAAGTATAGTTGGGTTCTGCATCTGCAGTCAGAAGGGCTGACTGGACGATATCATTTTATATGAGGGACTTGAGTGTCCTCCCAATTCGGTATCTGCAGAGGGACATTTGGGGTGTTTCATGTTTTGTGAATAAGGTCACTATGAACAATTTTTTTTTTAAACAAATGTTTGTATGGATACATTTTTTTATTTCTCTTCGGTGGTTGGGTCATATAGTAGGTATATATTAACTTTTCAAGAAACTGTCAAAAACTGTTTTCTAACGGGTTTGCACCATTTTTCATTTCTCCCAACAATCTGTTCTGATTATTCCACATCGTCATCAGCACTTGATATTGCCAGTTTTTCTGATGTTAGCCGCTCCAGTCAGTGTGAAGTGGTATCGCATTGTGGTTTTGATCTGTATTACCCTCGTGACTGAGGATGTTGGCCATCTTTCCACGTGCTTGTTGCTGTTTGCACATCTTCACTGGTGAAGTGGGTATTCAGCTCTTTTGTTCATTTTGTTTATTAGGTCTTATTAGTAAGTTGTCAAATGTTCTCTTTTTAAAAGTCATCTATTAATTATTTTTGGTTGCACTGGGTCTGTTGCTGCACGTGGGGCTTTTCTCTAGTTATCGTGCTTGGGCTTCTCGTTGCGGTGGCTTCTCTTGTTGCAGAGCATGGGCTCTAGGGCACGCAGGCTCCACTAGTTGTGGGTGGAATCTTCTTGGACTAGGGATCGAACCAGTGTCCCCTGCATTGGCAGGTGGATCCTCAACCACTAGACCACCAGGGAAGTCCAAATGTTCTGTATATGTTGGTGATGGGTGACATTTATTAGATACATGATTTGTAGCTTGACCCATGTCTAACAGCAAGTGACTCCTGGGCCCCAGAATTCCTGGGGTATTAGGTAGTTGGTCAGGCAGTTAGACGGAGAAGGCAATGGCACCCCACTCCAGTACTCTTGCCTGGAAAATCCCATGGACGGAGGAGCCTGGTAGGCTGCAGTCCATGGGGTCGCTTAGAGTCGGACACGACTGAGCGACTTCACTTTCCCTTTTCACTTTCATGCATTGGAGAAGGAAATGGCAACCCACTCCAATGTTCTTGCCTGGAGAATCCCAGGGACGGGGGAGTCTGATGGGCTGCCGTCTATGGGGTCGCACAGAGTTGGACACGACTGAAGCGACTTAGCAGCAGCAGCAGGTGGTTAGAATGCTGGATTTGGTGGATTCTGGGGGGGGTGGGGAGGTCAAGGCTGGCTGGTACAACTCACTCCCATCAGCCCACTTGCGCATGTAGGTGCCACCATTCTGTGGCTTAGGGGAGGTCATTTTCCTCTGCTCTGATGTCTAGCCGCCCTGTATGAGGAGCTGACTCTTCCCATGGCCGTGCCAGGATGGGTAATAGTGTTGCTGGCTCATCTTGCTGGCCCGAGTGCCATTCTGGGGACACTTTGCATATTCCTGCTGGGAGCACTGTGGGTTGGCTTCTGTATTAGTCAGAATTTATTTGATTGCGGGTGACGTACATGTATGCTCAGTGGCTAAGTTGCGTCTGACTCTTTCCAACCCCATGGACTGTAGCCTGCCAGGCTTCTCTGTCCACGCAGACAAGAGTAGTGGAGTGGGTGACCATGCCCTCCTCCAGGGGATCTTCCAGACCCAGGGATCGAACCCACGTCTCTTGCATTGGCAGGTAGATTCTTTACCACTGCCCAACCTGGGAAGTCAATTGCAGGTGTCCCTCAAAGAGAATTAGGCAAAAAGATAACAATGCCTGTGTGTGTGTGAGGATTTGTTGGCCGACGTGAGTGAAGGGCTCAGGGGACCACCTTCAGGTTCAGCTGGATCCAGGCCCTCCGAATCCTGGGACTCGGCTCCGCTTTCTCTGTGCTGGCGCTGCTCCCTGGCAGGCTCTGCCATGTGGCATCCCTGCAGCTCCTGGCTTTCATCCCACAGCCAGGCAGCCCCGGAACAAGAAGAGCACCTCTTCCCAAAGCTTCCAACCAGAGTCTGAGCCCTGATGCTCCGTGGGTCACCCCACCTTCCTTCAGCTAACCATGGGGCTCTGGCCAGGCCTGGGTCATGTGTCCACTCTAGGTGTAGGGGTTTGGGGTCAGCTCACATAAGGCATATGAAGCTTCCCAGGTGGCACTAGTGGTAAAGAACCCACCTGCCAAGCAGGAGACATAAGAGATGCAGGTTCGATCCCTGGTTCAGGAAGATTTCCCTGCAGGAGGGCATTGCAACCTACTCCAGTATTCTTGTCTGGAGAATCCCATGGACAGAGGAGCCTGGCAGGCTGCAGTCCATAGGGTTGTACAGAGTCAGACACAACTGAAACAACTTAGTGTGCACACACAGATCATATGCATCAAGAATGGAGAAAAGGGGATCGCCTTGGTGGCTCTCTGGCAAAGAATCCACCTGGCAATGCAGGGACACCAGTTTGATTCCTGGTCTGGGAAGATCCCACATGCTTTGGAGCAACTAAGCCCGTGCGCCACAACTATTGAGCCTGTGCTCCAGAGCCCGGGAGCTGCAACTGCTGAGCCCGGGAGCTGCAGCTGCTGAGCCCGTGTGCCCTAGAGCCTGTGCTCCACGTCAAGAGAAGCCTGCACAGGAGAGAAGGCCCCCCTCGCCACAACTAGAGAAAAGCCCGAGTGCCGTAATGAAGACCCAGTGCAGCCAAAAATAAAAAATAAATCATAAAATTTTTAAATTGGGGGAAAAAAAAGAATGGAGAAAGGTGTTCTCTAAAAAGGAATAGTGTTAGATGTCCAAGAGTGGGATGAGATATGGTGCCCCTGGGGGGGTGATGCTTTCTCCCCAAATCCTCTGTCCATCCGTGGTGCTCTGTATTCCCTCTCCCCACTGGACAGTGTGCCCCCCAAAGTGGAGGGCACATCCTGCCTGCGGCTATGGGGGCAGGACAGGGCCCAGTGGGTGGTGAGTCCTCCATGGACACCTCGTACAAGAGAGGGAGTGCACGCAGTGCGGTGGGGGTGGAGTAGTGGGCCCGTCCTTTCTGCTCCCCCAGCCCCCCCGCAGCCAGGCCCATCTTGCTGTCACCTGGTACCCTGAACTGATCACCATGGAAACGGGGACTTCCCCTCTCAGGAGTCCCCTTTGCCAGACCCTAGTGCCCTGCATGCTGTGGGCATCGCATTCTTCTCTGCTGAGTCATAAAAGCAGGGGCTGTAATGGTGGGAGGGCGGGCAGAGGGCATGCTGAGTCCACCCTGGTGCGAGCTTGGGGCAGGTGTAAGCTTCTCTGGGTGTGGGTGTGTCCCTGCACTAGGGATGGGGTAGGCAGGTGCTGGACTCAATAGCTGGCGTGTGGCCTGCGTGGTGAAGCAGGTTGATTAAATTAGATCTTGCTTTGTCTGCCCACATCGAGAAGGATGTGAGATGTTGGCTAATCCTAGAGGGTCTGGGGTCCACTGGGGAGTGACCCACCGGGTTGCCCTGCCTGTCAGAACCTGCCGGCCTGCGCTCTGGTGGTGAGAGCCGCATTCAGCTGTCTGTTGGTGGCTGTGATGACCCACGTGGTCCTGCTCTGGGGCGTCTGGGGTTAATACAGCCAGTGCCGCAGACCCCCGCGCCAGCTCACTCTTGATTCTCACCTCCTGGGCCCAGGACTTGGGCAGAGAGAGCGAGCCGGACCGAGAGTCCGGCAGACCAGGACACAAGTGCCGACATCTGCTCATGCACAGCCCCCACCTGTGACCACTTCTCTGTACCTCAACTTTCCCATCTGGAAAATGGGGGTGACCGTGGTCTCTGCTTCGCGGAGACCCCACATCACATAGGGGTGTGATGTCATCTGGTGACGTGATGTCATCCCTCCTGTTGTCTGCCCACAGGTGAGTGACCATGGCGGAGAGCACGTGACGTGCGCGGACCTTCTGTGCCCACCCAGTGGCACCACCATGCAGAAACCCAGCGGCCTGAAGCCCCCCGGCCGCGGGGGGAAGCACTCAAGCCCCATGGGGCGGACGTCCACTGGGTCAGCCTCGGCCTCTACCACCGTGGCGCCCACTGGCTCTAAGGAAGGTGCGTAGGGCCGAGGGTAGAGGGGTGAGGGGCTGGACGGGGGTGGCGGGTAGTGGTTCTTCTGGAAGAGCTGAAAGAACTTGAGCCACTTCCTGACCAGCCCGGAGGCCAGTGGTTCCAGGAAGTTCTTTTTGATGTCTGCCCACATCCCTCTGAAAATTAACTAGCGATGGGCAGTAACACGTGCTTTGGGTTCATTGTTCCTTTTGACACTCTTCAGCTCCAGGAGTCAGGTACCACTGTTGCCTTCCCTTAGGGACGAGGCAGTGGAAGCCCGGGGAGGCGTGGCACCTTGCCCACATCACTCAGCCTGGAAGACACGGACCTCCCTATTCACACTCCAACCTCTGCCAACCTCCCTGCTCCCACTCATTCCCCTTCTGGGGTCTGAGATGGTCCCCATCTTCCCACCAGCTTTCTTGTGTGCCACCCAGACCCACGTCCTTGATCTTGCTTTACTTATGTAACCTGCAGGTGGGCACAGGGTGCCCACAGGGCAGGGCTAAGGCCGGGTGCTCTGGCTGGAGGCACCAGCTCTGAAGGCAAATGGGTTGAGGACAGCTGTTAGCTGTTGGCTTTTTCTGGTGACAAAAGTAAGATAGTCCACTGTGTACTAGTTAAAGTTTGATGGTAAAATTACCAGTCATCGTCTCTAGAGGCAACTGTTGGGTTGGCCAGAGAGTTCATTCGGGTTTTTCCATACGATGTAATAGGTTTTACTATTAAAACCTACTGTTTACCCAAACAAACTTTTTGGCCAAGCTGGTATTATTACTTTGGTTTTTATCTTTTCACTTTTTTCTTAGCTGTTTGCAATCATGCTGCATATACAACCTGAAAATCTGCTTTTGTCCTTTTAACATGATCAAGTGGATTTTTTCATGTCACTAAAAATCTCGCATGTCCATAATTTATAAATGGCTGTAGATATCCTGTTCACTCAACAAATATAAATCAAGGGCCTGCTCTGTGGACGTGGTCCTAACCACTGGAGCTCTCATTTTGAGCAAAACTGGATGTGGTCCCAGCCCTTAGGGGACTGCCGGCCTGGTGGGGGCGTGGGGTGAGTATCATGAGGTCCTCTAACCGGGGCCTGACATGGTCCTGAAGGTCAACAAAACCTTCCCTGAGCAGGGCACGTGTGAGGTGAGGTCTGAGGGTGACGGTTTACTAGATGAAGAGGGGAAGACATTCCAGGCAGAGGGAACAGGATGTGCAAAGGCCCAGTGGCAGAAGGGAGTGTGGTGACTATAAAGGAGGGGAAAAAAGTGAGTGTGGCTACAATATGACCAGTGGGAAGTGTGCCAGTGAGATAGGGGTAGACTGGTTGCGGGGGACAAGTTGGGCTTATACAGGGAGTTTCACTTCCATCCTAACGGTGGGAAGCTGCTGGGAAATTTTCCATCAAAAGGAGTATGATAGAGGGAATTGGGAAATGAGGAGTATGAGGTTGGGGAGGGCGGCAGAGGCAGGTGATGAAGGGCAGGGGACTGGGTTTGTTTTAAGTGTGATGGGACCTGTTGGAAGATGTTATTATAGCAGAGAACATCTGGGTGTTGCTAAGCCTCCTTCAAGCTTGGAGAGAGGGCTGCAGGGGTTAAGAACGGGATGGGGGAGATGGGCGAGGAGGCGTGTGGTCACCCAGGTGAGGATGTTTGCACTCACTGCCAGGGCTGTGAGAGGTCAAGGGACTGACCACCGAGTGGGCTGCAGGGAAGGCTTCCTGGAGGAAGTGTGAGTGAGCTCAGCCTGGAGGCTGGAGGAATGTGAATGTGAAGGGGGGTGACGTGGGGCCTGGAGGAGGAGCCTGGACAGAGGCGCCCAGCGGGCTGAGCTCGGCCCAGTGCGGGTGGGAGCTGTGTAGTTCTTGATTGGAGAGGGCTTCCCCGATGGCTCAGCAGGCGAAGAACGCGCCTGCCAGTGCAGGAGGCACGAGAGATGCGGGTTCCATCCCTGGGTCAGGAAAACCCCCCAGAGAAGGAAATGGCAGCCTGGTAGGCTGCAGTTCATGGGGTTGCAGAGTCGTACACGACTCAGTGTGCTTGCACGTGTACACACACACACACACACACACACACACTGATTGGAGAAGGGCTCAAGAGAGGCCCCTTGCTGACCCTCTTCCCTCTTCAAGAGAGCCCGTAGCACCTTCTAGATTCTTTCCTCCTTGCCCTCACTCTGATCTAGAGAGGCCTGAGTTCTGGCTGTGATCCAGCTCTCACGGCCCTCCTAGCTCTGCCCCTGCTGTGTGACCTTGAAAGAGTTACTTGACCTCTCAGAGCCGCAAATGGGATAATAACATTTCTCTCATGGAATCAACTGAGTTAATAAACGTGAAGTGCCTGCAGGCACAAGGCTCATTAGAGAGTAATTTCTTTTCCTTTCAACCATCCATAATCTCATTACGGAAAGATCTGAGTGATGAAAGAAGGGGCTCCCATTACTCTCCATTTAACCTAATCACACCCCCCCAACCCATCGTCCTCTGTTTCCTTCTGGTCTTCTTTCCTATTGCACGTGTTGTTTCAAGCAGTTAAGGCATGGTTTGTATCCGAACCTGCATCTGACTGCTGGGCATCTCATCGCCTCCTGTGGCGCGTGCCCCCTGCTAAGGCAGTGCCACCTTTGCCGTCTCGTCTTGAACGGCTCCATCATTGTGGTCCCTGGAGGGAAGGGGATCGGACCACACTGTGGGGCCTGCTGGTTGCCTCCTGGTCACCCTGGTGTGGGAGCCCCTGAGGGTGGGGGCAGGGTGGTCTGCCTGGACCCCAACCCTGCAGGGGCGTTTGTTCTGGGGAGAGGGGGTGCCACTCCATGAATCCCCAATCGATCAGAAGCCATGCCCCCCGCTGAGGGACACACTGGTGGCCAAAGGGGGCAGCTATGCTGCGTGCCGCCCTGCTTCCTGCTCTGGCACTTGCTGCCTTTGCAGGTCAGAGAGACACAGACCCCAGGCTGGGGGAGGGAGTAGTTGGCCGGGGGAGGACCCTGTGAGAGGGGGAGGGAGGCGTTTTTGGCACAGCTCCAGGTCTCATAACAAGAGTCCCCGAAGAGCCGGGGTGGGGGGCCGCAGCAGGGGAGGACGGTGCCTGCCCCCAACTCCTACTGGCCCATGGTCTCCCTCACCCATGCCATGGAGCTGGCCATCGGCTCTCCAAGGTGCTGAAGGTGCCTGTCCCCAAGGGACACTGGGACTCTGGGGGTGGGCACTGGGGCGCCGAGAAAGGGTCTGGCAGAAGCTGGAGCCTGGCGGTGGTTGGAGGGGGCAGTTGCTCTGGGAATCAGGGCAGTGGCAGCCTCCCAAAGTATGAGCTCAGCCTCCGGGCGGAGGGTCTGCCAAGGGCCGGGCCTGGACTGATGCCCCAGCCCACCCCAGCCTGTGTCGGTTCCCAGAGTGGTGACACACAGGGAGAGGATGGCCCGGGGTGGAGTGGGGCGTGGGAGGGGGCCTCCCATACCGGGAGGTGGCCCAGAGGTGGTCAGGGCAGGTGCACAGGACAGCAGTCTGGGGCCCACCAGTGGCCCAAGACCTGGGTGGGCCTCGAGGTCAGGGGAGCCCAGCCAGACGGGATGGAACCCCTGGAGGCTGCTGCAGATCAGGCGGGGGCCGAGGCGGGGATCCTCGCTCGGGAGGTGACACCGGCTGCGAAGATCTGAGTTGATGAGCAGGAAGCCGTTCAGCTGAGGTCAGGGGAAGGGCATCCAGGAAAGATTCTGTGTCTTGAAGTCTCTGAGGACTAGAACTGGCGGAGAGCAGCTTGAGGGGTCCTTGGAGGGTTGTGAGAGGGCCAGGGTAGGAGCGGGACTGGAAGGGAGATGGGGCGCTGAGACCCGGGCTTCCCCGGGGGTTGGGGCTCTATCCTGGGCCTGAGGAAGACACAGCGGGATTTCAGGCCTCCGGGCCCCCAGATGCTGCTAGTGACAGTCCTCACTGTGGGTCAGGAGCAGCCCTCGTTCTTCCAACACTGCTGGGCCGTCATGGGAAAGATGGGACCACGGTGGGCTTGCACAGGACCCTTTGGCCTTCTGGGTCTGCTTCTGAGCCTCAGGTCGGGGGCAGGCCAGGCCAGGCTGTGGATGTCCCTCTGGAACAAGGACTGGCCTCGCGGACCTGGAGGAGACTCAAGGGCGGCTGAGCGAAGGGGCAGACCACAAACCACTGTTGAGGTCTTCTGCCTTGCCCCCAACTGGGGCAGGTGGGTCCTTGGAGGGTCTCTCCCCTCTCGCATCCCTCACACTGTGGTCCAGCCCCAGAGATGTCCCATCTAGCGGGGATGGCGTTTGACACTTGCTTTGTTACAAGCCAGCCCAGCAGCAGGTGGCTCTTCACGCCTCTTTCTCGTTAACTAGCCAGTGAAAAGAACTGCTCTTCTGTCTATTTTAAAGGTGGCAAAACTGAGGCTTCGAGCTCTCAGCTGAGTTGCCCAGAGTTACAGGGCCAGAGAGTGGCAGGACTGGGGTTGTTAGACACGTCTAAAGCCAGCTCAGGGGACCTCCCTGGTGGTCTTGTGGTTGACAGTCCGTCTGCCAGTGCAGGGGACACGGGTTCGATCCCTGGTCCTGAAGATCCCACATGCTGTGGAGCGGCTAGGCCCATGCGCCACAACTACTGAAGCCCAAGCTCTCTAGAGCCCGTGCTCCGCAACAAGAGGAGCCACTGCAGTGAGAAGCCTGGACGCTGCAACTAGAGAGTAGCCACTCGCTGCAGCTAGAGAAAGCCCGAGCGCAGCAACGGGGATCCAGAGCAGCTAAAAATATATAAAGAAAGAAATTAAAGCAACGGGGATCCAGAGCAGCTAAAAAAATATAAAGAAAGAAATTAAAGCAACGGGGATCCAGAGCAGCTAAAAAAATATAAAGAAAGAAATTTAAAAAAAAAAGCTGGTTCAGGCTGCCGGCACCCACTGCCCCCCACCAGGGGTAGGGCGGCTGGGATGGGTGGAGTGCTGCGTCCAGTCCCACGCTCTGCTCAGACCTGGGGCTGGTGGGCAGGGTGGGAGGAGCCATCTGTCTGCATTAGGATGAGATCTGTGTGACCTGTGGGCCTGTGGCCTTTCCACATTCGGAGCGTCAGGGACAGGAGACCAAGGACGGGTGTGCATGGGCGTTCCCTTCACACAAGCAGTGCCCACTCAGGATAGGGTCTACCTCTTATTCTATGATCCCCTCCAAGCGGCACAGAGCTTTTCAGGTCTGGCTTATTGAGCTGGGGCCCGGGTGCCCCCACACCCTGTGGGTGCTCCAGACATGAGCACCAGCCATGCCTGGGTTGGGGCGTTCACACAGCTTCACAGCTGGCCTCTAGTCCTAGACACCGACGCCCCCTCCACTCCACCTTGGAGGTCTGTGTCTCTCAGCTCTGTCCCCATGCTCCTGAGAAGGGTGTGTGTGTGTGTGTGAAGGGTGTGTGTGTGTGTGTGAAGGGTGTGTGTGTGTGTGAAGGGTGTGTGTGTGTGTGTGAAGGGTGTGTGTGTGTGTGTGTGTAGGGTCTGTGTGTGTCTGTGTGTGTGAAGGGTATGTGTGTGTGTGTGAAGGGTGTGTGTGTG
>SJYT01051763.1:147098-193052 GCA_006410635.1 Cephalophus harveyi | reverse complement strand
GCAGGGGAGATGCCGGGCCTTTGGTGGCCACAGGGGGTGGGCCCTGCCTTGGTCAGGGTGGGTTGGGAGGGGTCTCTCCAGAGATGATATGGGCGGGTGCTGTCAAGGAGCCGATGGGAGGTGGAGTGGGCAAGGGGAAAGTTGGCGCCGTTGTGGAATGCTCTGGAGACCCCATCCTTTCCTTTCGACCTTTGTGTTGAGTACCTGCTGGGAGAGCAGGGGTCTTGGAGCAGGAAGCTGCTGTGGGGCTTGTGGGGCTTTTGCGTGTGTTGCTTCAGGGTCACCACGGAGGGGAGGTCAGGGTCTTGGCCAGGCTGCATTTGAGCCCCGTCCTGGGGCTCTGGGGCTGGAGAGGCGGTCTGTGTGGACCCTGCTTCCCAGGACTTGTGTTCTGGGTGGAGCAGTGCAGACGTGTACCCTGGCCGTTTGGGTGGCAGGCTGTGCAGACCGAGGCAGAATGGAGCTCTGTGGCAGCACCCGTGAGCTGTGCCGGAGCTGGTCTGATGGGCAGGCAGGGTTTCCTTAAGTGACACAGAGAGGAAAAATGCTGTAATTTTAGGTCAGAGTGACCAGGTACTGCCTGGGACAGCCCTGGTTTATGCTTGCAGTCTTGGCATGATACTGTGTAATAGCACTGGCTTTCTCTCCACAGTGTCTGGCTTTGGATGATGAATCATGTAGTCGCCTTATTCACTGCCCCTCCTAAGTCATCACACTGCTCATCTAAAGGCTCTGGCAAGCCCTGCAGCGGAGTCACCTTAACTTTGCTTAAGCCCCTGCTTCTCAAGTTTGCTTGAATTTTGAGATTAACACTGTGTGGAACTACGTTCTATGGGATATTTATGTGTGTGTTAAGTTGCTTTAGTCATGTCTGACTCTTTGGGACCCCATGGACCATAGCCTGCCAGGGATTCTGTCTAGGGATTTGGTCCATGGGATTCTTCAGGCACGAATACTGGAGTGAATTGCCATGCCTTCCTCCAGGGGTTTTTCCCAACCCAGGGATCGAACCTGAGTCCTTTCTATGTCTCCTGCATTGACAGGTGGGCTCTTTACAACTAGAACTGCCTGGGAAGCCCCATGGGACATTTACAGATACGCTTTATCCCCTCTGACCTTCATGGGCAGAGGGCTGACTTCATCATGCTCCTTGGTTCATGTCATATTGCCACTGTGGGTCCCTCCAAGGCCTCTCTTGATTTTTTTTAAGTTGATTCCTTTTTATCCTGTTCCCTGTTACCATTTCCCCCACACCTAGATATTCATGCCCATGTACTTTGCCTTGGAACCCTCTTGAATACTTTCTAATCAAATATCAGATCATCAACACTTCCCCATGTCACTTGAAAGAAAAGTTTTTTTAAAAAAATTATTTTTAAAGAGTACTTAATAATCTGCAAGACTTGATCATAATTTATATAACTGCTTACTATTTGGGGGGTTTTGTTTTGTGAATGACAAGATACTGAGTCAGTTTTTTTCTTTCTAAATGATTTCCTTGTGGAATTGGCCGCAGATTACATTCCCTATTTTATTATTTTCTTTCTCAAATATTCTATTTTATTTTTTATTGCACATTATTCACTTTATTACACAAGTAACGTGGGTTTCTCATAAAAGCCAAAGGTTAACATAAAAAGTGATCCCCAAATCTAGAGTTAAGTGAATCAGGGGGAATGAGGATGTGGTGGGTTTGCCTTCAGGGAGCTTGCTTTGATGGCTCTGGGAGAGGGCCTGAAGCTGGGAGCTGGAGACTGGAGGCTGGGAAACCCTTTTGGAAGCTTCTTTGCTGGGCAAGGTGTGAAATCTCAAGGACTTGATCTCAGAAGGGGTCTCTGAGACCCTTGAGGGTGGTATGGATTTAGGAGTTATTTCTTCTGTGAAATTTCCAGGTCTTAGTGAATAACTGGATTGGGAGTGGAGAGGTGGGGGGAAAGGGGAGGAGCAATGATGTTTCATGGCCTGAGAAAATGGGTGGGTGGGGGTACTCCTGAGATAGGGAGGACAGAGGTGGGGTCACTGTGGCTCAGAATGTCAAGTGTGAAGTCCTGGAGGACATCCAGGAGAAGGCAACTGCTGGAAGGGCACGTCTGGCACCCAGAGAGGGGACCTGGACTGGGGAGAACAACTGAGGTCCAACTTCATTTTCCATCTTTTTTTTTTTTCCATTCTCCATCTTTTTGTGTCGCTTGGATCTTTTTAAAAAATTTATTTATTTTTAATCGGAAGATAATTGCTTTATAGTATTGTGTTGGTGTGCTACAGTCCATGGCGTTGCAAAGAGTCAGACGTGACTGAGCGACTGAACTAGATTGATTGTGTTGGTTTTGGCCATACATTAACACGAGTCAGCCATAGGCATACATATGTTCCCTTCCTCCTGAATCTCCCTCCCACCCCATCCTCTAGGTTGTCACAGAGCACCAGGTTTGAGCTCCCTGGGTCATACAGCAAATTCCTATGAGTTATCTATTTTACATATGGTAATAGGTATGTTTCCGGAGAAGGCAATGGCACCCCACTCCAGTACTCTTGCCTGGAAAATCCATGGACGGAGGAGCCTGGTAGGCTGCAGTCCATGGGGTCACTAAGAGTCGGACACGACTGAGTGACTTCACTTTCACTTTTCTCCTTCATGCACTGGAGAAGGAAATGGCAACCCACTCCAGTATTCTTGCCTGGAGAATCCCAGGGACGGGGGAGCCTGGTGGGCTGCCGTCTATGGGGTCGCACAGAGTTGGACACGACTGGAGCGACTTAGCAGCAGCAGCAGCAGCAATAGGTATGTTTCAATGCGACTCTCTCAACTCTTCCCACCCCTCCTTCCCCTACTGTGTCCACATCACTTGGATCTTTTACAAGGAGAATTTATTAAAGTCTTTTTTAAACAGGCAGAAACATGACAGCATATAAAGAGCACTAAAGGCGCGGGAGAGGGTTAGATTACAGGGGAGCACAGCGCCCAGCGGGGTTCCCAGGTACTGACCACAGAAGAGGAGTGTTTTTCCTGCCTCTCGCCTCCTGCCCACCCGCTCCCAGCACTGGAGACAGGCCAGGGGCTTTGTCCTTCTCTGGCTCCTCTTCCTGTCTCTCATTCACAGGCTCTAGAGAATTTAGATGGGTCTCAGATGGGCCACTCGCCAGCGTGTGGGCTGGGACATGGCCAGTGGTGTTGCTGGCACCGGCCCAGGCTGGCTCATGAGAACCAATTGTGAAATTGTCAGGAATTTTGCAAGCCAGATTCACAGCCCTTATTTAAACAATCAGATTGTGTGTGAACTTAAAATTAAGCACGTTCCATTAAAAACTAAGGTAATAAATATTCCGGAGAAGGCAATGGCACCCCACTCCAGCACTCTTGCCTGGAAAATCCCATGGACGGAGGGAGCCTGGTGGCCCGCAGTTCATGGAGTCGCTAAGAGTCGGACATGACTGAGCAACTTCACTTTCCCTTTTCACTTGCATGCATTTGAGAAGGAAATGGCAACCCACTCCAGTGTTCTTGCCTGGGGAATCCCAGGGACGTGGGAGCCTCATGGGCTGCCGTCTATGGGGTCCCACAGAGTCGGACACGACTAAAGCGACTTAGCAGCAGTAAATATTCAAAACTTAAGACTTCTAGTAGTACTCCTAGCAGCATTTATACCACTAATACTACTATTGTTTTATTGGTAAAACACTAAGATTTTTAGCATCTATGTTTTGGAGGTTGCATGTGTGCTGATTCGCTTCAGTGCGTCCGACTTTTTGCCACCCCATGGACTGTAGCCTGCCAGCCTCCTCTGGTATTTTCCCAGCAAGAATAGTAGAGTGAGTTGCCAGCCCTCCTCCAGGGGACCTTCTTGACCCAGAGATCGAACTCACATTTTCTGCATCTCCTGTATTGTAGGCAAATTCTTTACTGCTGAGCCGACGGGGAAGCCCGTTTTTGAGGTTGCTTACTCTATATTGGAAGTACTATATATAATCTCTTCCCAACTCTGTGTTCAATGGCATCATGCTGGCATCTTGAGATGGACCACGGGGGTAGAATTTATACTATGGGAATTGGCATAGGTTATTATTATTATTATTGGGCTGGCCAAGAAGTTCATTTGTTTTTTTCTGTAGCATCTTACAGAAAAACCAGGATGAACTTTTTGGCCAACCCAATATTACTATTATTTTCTCTTGGAGAATCAGTTAAGCCGTTCCCAGCACACCACTGGCCAGAATATCGGTGGAAAGAGATAGATGGAGACCACGCCACTGGAGAGGACCACTGGGGTCGGGCTGCAGTGGAGGAGGCAGAGGGGACCCAGTCCTGTCATGGGAGCAGGGAGCCTTGAGAGGGGCGTGGACAGCAGGGCCGGGCACCACAAGGCCGGGAAGGGTCTCCTGCAGTGAATGAGGAGGACAGGGCATCCTTGCAGAAGTTTCCAGAACCAGGGGGCGGGGGTGGGGGTCAGGAGCTGAGGGTCAGTGAGGGGTGAGGAAGCAAGAGTCCTATTGGGGGATGGAACCACTGCCTTCTAGATGCTGCTGGATGGAAAAACACCCACTGCAACAAGAGCAGAGGACTGTAGCCCACCAGCCTCCTCTGTCTATGAGTAATAAGTATCTAACTACACCCTGGCTAGTGTTTTGGACTTTTAAGTACGGTGTGTACACACACACACACGTACGTGCACTGGACAAAGCCTAGAAAAACAAAGCCCCCGATGTTAACTGTGATTATGTTTATATGATGGAGCTCTAGGTCCTTTTTTAAAAATCAGTAACTATTACATGTTTTAAATTTTTTCTGCAGTGTACCCGAGTGATCCATGTAATAAACGTTTAAATAGAGAGAGAAAAGCTTGTTTTCTGGGAAGGAGAATGGGCGACAGCAGGAGAGGGTGAGCTGAAGGAAGGTGTTTTGTGGGCCAGGAGGGTGTGCATGCCACACGTGGGCTCTGTCCTCTGTCGGAGGGCCGGTGTAGGGAGAGGAGAGAAGTGGCGGGGAGGTAGGTCCCAGCGAAGACCAAAGGGGGAATGGAGGTTTGCTTCTAAAAGGAGAAGGAGGTTCTCAGCTTTCCTCTGAAAGCACAGGGAAAATGGGAAGGGCTCAGGGAGGTCCAAAGGCGGGAGGGAGACCAGGTGAACCGTAAGGTGCCTGGAGTGAGCCTCAGATTCCTGGACTGACTCTGCAGCCCAGGAAGTGAATATTCCATGCACCCAGCCGGGTGGATCCCAGTTCTGTGCGGGCT
The DNA here is from genome assembly GCA_006410635.1 of Cephalophus harveyi. Taxonomy (NCBI): domain Eukaryota; kingdom Metazoa; phylum Chordata; class Mammalia; order Artiodactyla; family Bovidae; genus Cephalophus; species Cephalophus harveyi. The sequence continues at coordinate 187,824 of SJYT01051763.1, read as the reverse complement.
GTGCAGAGTGGCTGGCACTCAGGGCCTGCTACAGGATCCCGGCCTGGGTGTGAGAGCAGAAGCACAGCACGCTATGAGCTTCCATTTAAGTCTGGAAGACAGACATACACTTTCTGCAGATGGGCTAGATCTCTAGAAGAATGAAGCGGGTAGAGGGTGCTGCAGGCAGGTGGCATTTAGGTGAAGCAGTCATGGAAGGCTTCTCGGGGGAGGTAAGGGAATGAACAGGTGACTGTCGGGGCAGAGGTTCAGGGAGGTGCTTCCACCCCCATTCACAGTGAGCCTCTCTCCCCAGCCCCAGGCCCCTATGTCCTTGGTGCCTACTTGCCGGGCAGGAGGTCTGGCAGTGCCAGACACTGAATGCCAGGCACGGAGTTGTAGCTGAGGTCCTGGCGTTCCCCACCCCTCTGGCTGAGCTGGCATTTGACTGGGTGCTCAGCGGATGGGGTACCCGGTGGCTGAGATTCAGCAGGTGTGAAGAATGCCTGTGCCCATTGGACCATAAAGAAGGCTGAGCGCTGAAAAGTTGATGCTCTCGAACTGTGGTGCTGGAGAAGGCTCTTGAGAGTCCCTTGGACAGCAAGGAGATCCAACCAGTCCATCCTAAAGAAATCAACCCTGAATTCGCCGGAAGGACTGATGCTGAAGCTGAAGCTCCAATACTTTGGCCACCTGATGGGAAGAGCCGACTCATTGGAAAAGACCCTGGTGCTGGGAAAGGTTGAGGGCAGGAGGAGAAGGGAGTGACAGAGGATGAGATGGTTGGATAGCATCATCGACTCAATGGACATGAGTTTGAGCAAGCTCCAGGAGATAGTGAAGGACAGGAAAGCCTGGTGTGCTGCATTCCATGGGGTTGCAGAGTTGGACACGACTGAGCGATTGGACAACAGCAATGGCTGCCTGGGGAGGGTGGGACCAAAGACTTTCCTGAAAAAGGCGAGGATGCACTCTCATCTGGGCAACCCCTCCCCCAACCTTGGACCAAACCACCAGCTGCTGTCCCTCCACATCACATCCTTTAGCCCTTTTCATCAAAGTTCTACTTTGAACTTGAAACCAGCAGTCAGTTCCTTTCTGCCTGCTGTCTGGGGAAGGATCAGCTGCTAGTGTGAGGTTTAGGTCTGTCGCTGCTCTTTGCTTTTTTGGGACTTTGCTGCTCGTCCCCGAGGGAATTAAGAGAGCAGCGAGGCCCAGGCCCTGCCTTCAAGGAGCTTCCAGAACCGCCCCAGAGGCTCAGCCCATCAGCCAGGTCTTTGACGACACGCCGGCTCCTCTGGGAGAAGAGGTGAGGCTCGTAGAATGTCCATGCTTCCCAGAACCCTAGCGATTTCTGACCTCACCCTTCATAGTCCCCTGGGGAAACCAAGGCCCACACCTGAGAAGGGGCTTGGTGAGGCCCAGCCAGCGTGTGACGGATGGCTCCCTGGAGGGAAGGGGGCTCTGTGGGGTTGCCATGCCTTCTCCAGCTCAGGCGGCTGCCAGCTGCCCTGGGATGAGTGGAGGATTTGATGAAGGTTTGTGCCTGACAGCCTGGGCCACCAAAGAGGAAAAACGCAGCGGAACATCCAAGTGCGCTGCCCGGCTCCTGGCCTGGATTTTAGCAGCTGTTGAAACAACTGGTCCCTGGGCCTGTGACCCCTGGAAGGGGTGGGGTTGAGGAAGAATGGAGATTACCTGGGGGTCTGCGTGGGCTGGGACAGCTGGGAGGACAGCTGAGTAGGCAGCTTCTGGCCAAGAATAGCCACCCTGGGTCCCCCTCGACCGGGGGTCCCGGTTGTGTTCTCAGCACAGATGACAGGTAGACTCTCACCTGGGCCATGGCTGGTCAGTTAAGCAGACATCACAGCCCCTCTGCTCCAGGAAGTGTTCTAGAAGCGGAGATGGGAAAGGCACGGATGCTTGCCGAGCTCCTGCGGGGCCTGCATTATCAGGAGGCTCTGACCCAGACCAGATGGGCCCGACTCTGGCCTGGGTTGTTCAGTCACCATCGTGTCTTACTCTTTGCGACCCCAAGGACTGCAGCCCACCAGGCTTCCCTGTCTTTCACTGTCTCCCAGAGTTTGTTCAAAGGCACATCCATTGAGTTGATGATGTCATCCAACCATCTCATCTGTCGCCTCCTTCTCCTGCCTTCAATTTTTCCCAGCATCAGGGTCTTTTCCAATGAGTCAGCTCTTCCCATCAGGTGGCCAAAATACTGGGCCTTCAGCTTCAGCATCAGTCCTTCCAAAGAATGTTTAAGGTTGATTTCCTTTAGGATGGACTGGTTTGACCTCCTTGCTGTCCAAGGGACTCTCAAGGGTCTTCTCCAGCACCACAGTTTGAAAGCATCAGTTCTTTGGTGCTCAGCCTTCTTTACGGTCCAGCTCTCACATCCATACATGACTACTGGAAAAACCATAGCTTTGACTAGGTGAACCTTTGTCCGCAAAGTGATGTCTCAGCTTTTTAATACACCGGCCTGGGTAACTCTGGGCAAGTTTTGTAAACTCCATTTCCTAATCTGCAAGATAAGAATATAAAAAGCACCCAGTTCATCAAGGGCATGGGGTCAGCACTCCATGAATGGTAGCTGCTGTTTTAATGATGATAACCTTGACCTCTCGTTAGCATGACCCATGGACTACTTGGGCAGCGCTATGCAGGACCTGGGGTTGGAGCTCCATCTGATTTGTGGCTTCCTCCCGCTATGACTGCTTTTTGAGGCAGCTTTTGTTTTTTTCTAAGGAAGGGACCCACTGACCTAGCGGGGTTCCCAGTCCCCATACCGGTGTGATCCCAGCAGAAGTTCCTAGTAACAGGATGATCCTAGATGAGAACTGGAGACCCAGAGCTTGGCCTAGGCGTGGAGAAAAGTAGGATGAAGTCGGCTGCTCCAGAGGGTGGGGTGAGGCAGAGCTATTGGTCCAAGGTCACCAGGATCTCCCTGGAAGCCCTTCTTCTGCCCCCTGGGCCTTCTGTGATTTTAATTTTTTCCTAATTCTTTCTTTTGAGCATTAGTCATTCTTATCGCAATAAGAAAGATCGGCACTTGTTCACTGGTGTGGCCCAGGCACCCTTCCTAAGGCTTTCTGTGCATCATTGCTCAGCAGCCCTGTGATGGGGCCAGGCGAGGAGACCGAGGTGGGGCTCGAGAGTCTGCTTCCTTAGCCATCATGACCTCTACCTCTGGGGATCTCAGGGGTGGGAGAGAAGAACCTTGGGGACCCACCCACCCAGGGTCCCACAAGAAACAGGACACATCCCTCTCCAGGAAGGAGTATAAGATGAGACTGTTCCCTGTTTGAAGGGAACTGTAGGGTTTGGCTAGAATCTAGGAAATGGGTCCATGCAGGGGAGTCCAAGATTAGGGTGGTTGTAGTTTGGGGCTTGGCGTGGTGAGTGTTTTGTACACATTTGTTGCATGAATGAAAGTGCCCTGCACCAAGAGCCAGAGGCCTTTGGTTGGAGCTTGGCTCTGCTGCCTCTTGCCTGGGTCCCTAGATAAAACAACGGATGTCTCTGAGCCTCAGTTTCCTCATCTGTAAAACGGGATCACAAAATCACTTCACACAGTTAACTGTACGAGCTACTGTACGTCTGCCTCTTAGCACAGCGCATCAGTTCATGGGTACAGTCATTGTGGTTATTAATCAAGTTCAGTAGCAAAGCTCACAGATTTGCCGGGAACCCAGCTCACAGCTGAGAGGGAGCCCCTTGCCCCTCAGTTAAGACCCCCATTCTGGCTGCCTAGGCCCTGGGTGGTCACGTGCTTTCCCACCACTACTGTGCCCCAGAGGGATACCTGCCTGCCTGGCCTCGTATGTGCGTCCTGCCTTGGAGTTTGTGACTTCCTCATCCTCCAGGAGCTCTGTCCTTCCAGCCTTGAAATAGCATGTAGCCAGGCCTATGGCCCTGGCCTCCTTGACCTTGGGTACCTGGAGGATGCTGGCGGAGCTGCTGCCCCTGTGACCCCTGTACTGGCTGCCTGTGGAAAGAACCAGAAACACAAGCATCTCTGATAGGGGCATGGCAGTGTCTGCTTGCCTTCTGTCCCCGTCTCTGTTTGACAAGCGCATCAGCCTCTGGAGTAGAGGAGAAAAAGGGAGTCCTTCCCTGCCTGATACTTTGTCTGGCAGGAAGGAGGAGCAACCTCCAAACCTTGAGGTTTAAACGGGCAGACTTTCCAAACACCCACTTGCACACGGGGCCCTGCATGCAACCCAGGAGCCAGACATGCACAAAGCATGGTGGGTTTGAGCTCTGCTCTGTCCTTTTGTGAGTGACCAAGCCTGCCAATGCAGGAGACATGAGATGCAGGTTCCATCCTTGGGTTGGGAAGATCCCCTGGAGGAGGGTATGGCAACCCACTCCAGTATTCTTGCCTGGAGAATCCCATGGTCAGAGGAGCCTGGTAGGCTACAGTCCATAGGGTCACAAAGAGTCGAAAACAGCTGAAGCAGCTTAGCACACATGTGAGACCTTAGCTCTCTGACCAGAGATAGAACCTGCACCTCCTGCATTGGAAGGCAGAGTCTTAACCACTGGGCCACCAGAGAAGTCCTCTGTAACTTTTTTTTTTGGGGGGGGGTGGGCAGGGGGGGTAGGAACCACACCATGGGGCTTGCAGGATCTCAATTTCCCCACCAGGGATTGAACCTGGGCCCTGTCAGTGAAAGGCCATAATCCTAACCACTGGGACACCAGGGAACTCCCTGCTGCTGCTGCTGCTAAGTCGCTTCAGTCGTGTCCGACTCTGTGCGACCCCATAGATGGCAGCCCACCAGGCTCCCCCGTCCCTGGGATGCTCCAGGCAAGAACACTGGAGTGGGTTGCCATTTCCTTCTCCAATGCATGAAAGTGAAAAGGGAAAGGGAAGTCGCTCAGTCGTGTCCGACTCTTAGCGACCCCATGGGCTGCAGCCCACCAGGCTCCCCCATCCATGGGATTTTCCAGGCAAGAGTACTGGAGTATAACTCTATTTATTTACTTATTTAGTTTGGGTGGAAAGCCTTCTGAGGAGCCACTGTCCCAAGCATTCCATCCCTAGAATCTTCCAGAGGGGTTGGCAGAGTAGGGGATACCTACACGGCCCAGGAGCCATGAGACCCGCCCTAAGCCCTATTCCCAGCCCCATCTGCCTCAGTTTCCCCATCCGTCAGACGGCACCGGCCCCCTCCCAGCCAGACCGCGCTCTGTGGGGCCGCCGAGGTCCAGCCCACCACCCCCTCCCCGGACCCGAGCCCTAACCGCCACTTCTGTGCTGTCTCCACAGGCTCCCCCCTGCACAAGCAGGCTTCGGGCCCCCCGGCCGCGGCCCCCGCCGCCCCCGAGAAGCCTGGCGCCAAGGCGGCCGAGGTGGGCGACGAGTTCGCCGGGGACTTCGTGGTGGGCGAGCGCGTGTGGGTGAACGGCGTGAAGCCGGGCGTGGTGCAGTACCTGGGGGAGACGCAGTTCGCGCCGGGCCAGTGGGCGGGCGTGGTGCTGGACGAGCCGGTGGGCAAGAACGACGGCGCGGTGGGCGGCGTGCGCTACTTCGAGTGCCCGGCCCTGCAGGGCATCTTCACGCGGCCCTCCAAGCTCACGCGGCAGCCCGCGGCCGAGGGCTCGGGCAGCGACGCCCACTCGGTCGAGTCGCTGACCGCCCAGAACCTGTCGCTGCACTCGGGCACCGCCACCCCGCCGCTCACCAGCCGCGTCATCCCCCTGCGGGAGAGCGTCCTCAACAGCTCGGTCAAGACCGGCAACGAGTCGGGCTCCAACCTCTCGGACAGCGGCTCCGTGAAACGCGGCGACAAGGACCTGCGCCTGGGAGACCGCGTGCTGGTGAGTCCCTGCCCCCGCCCCCGCCCCACGGGGGCGAGCTGGATTCCCCACCCTGGGCGGGGACCGGGACCCACGGGGCTCGGGTGGGTTCAGGCTGGGGCTCCCACACCTGGTCAGAACCACAGAAGGCCCAGCGAGACAAGAGAAGTGGGGGCCCTGGAGACTGTTGCTGTGTGACCCTGGGCAAGTGTCTTAACCTTTCTGGGCCTGTAGTTAGTTTTTTAAGGAGCCTCCATACTCTTCTCCATAATGGTTGTACAATTTACATTCTGTGGATTTTCTTTTCATTTTGTTTATGGTTTCCTTTGCTGTGCAGAAGCTTGTAAGTTTAATTAGATCCAATTTATTTTTGTTTTTATTTCTGTTGTTCTAGAAGGTGGATCAAAAAAGATCTTGCTGTGATTTATGTCAAAAAGTGTTCTGCCTGTGTTTTCCTTTAAGAGTTTTATAGTGTCCAACCTTACGTTAGTAATCCAATTTGAGTTTATCTTTGTGTATGGTGTTAGGGAGTGTTCTAATTTCATTCTTTTACATGTAGCTGTTCAGTTTTCCCAGCACCACTTATTGAAGAGACTGCCCTTTCTCCATTGTATATTCTTGCTTCCTTTATCATAGATGAGATGACCACAGATGTGTGGGTTTATCTCTGGGCTTTCTATCTTGTTCTATTGATCTATACTTCTGTTTTGTGCCAGTACCGTATTGTCTAGATTAGTGTAACTTTGTCATAGTCTGAAGTCAGGGAACCTGATTCCTCCAGCTTTGTTTTTCTTTCTCAGGATTGCTTTGGCTATTCGAGGTCTTTGGGGAACACAGAAAATTTTTAGGGCAGTGAAACTATTCTGTATGATGCTGTAATGGTGGGTACGTGTCATATATTTCTTGGGAATTCCCGGGCAGTCCAGTGATTGGGACGTCACTCTTTCACTGCCGAGGGCCCAGGCTTGATCCCTGGTTGGAGAAGTAAGATCCTGCAAGCCGCATGACGTGGTCCAAATATATATATATATATAAAGCTCATCCCATAATTATGAAAGGATCCGCCTCGGGCGGCTTCTGAGAGAAACACTGATTGCTTTTCTGCTTTCCCTGCAGCTGCCTGTGGACCTGGTTGCCCTGGGTTTCCAGCTCTATCATCTTTTCTCCTGTTCTCTTTGTCTTTGAGAGCTTAATACCTTAAAAAAAAGGTCCCTTCACTGTCTTTCTAGTGCAAATTGAAGAAAGGGTGAAAATAAATATGTGTATTTATCTACCATGTTTGTGTTAGTTGCCCAGTTGTGTCTGGGTGTTATGCCGCCCCAGAGACTGTAGCTCGCCAGGCTGCTCTGTCCATGGAATTCTCCAGGCAAGAATGCTGGAGTGGGTAGGCATTCGCTTCTCCAGGGGATCTTCCTGACCCAAGGATCAAACCCGGGACTTCCTGCGTTGCAAGCAGATTCTTTGCCATCTGAGCCACCAGGGAAGCCCCTACCATGTTTATGTAAACCAAAAGAGGACTTTCTAAAGATTACCTTCTCTGACACCCCTAAGTATGCCTCAGGTGTGTGCCCTCAAAGGAACCAGCTCCATGATTAAAACTCACTTCATTTGCACCATTTCTTAAGGACCAGCTATGCACCAGACACACTGAAGATGTGAATTCTAAACTTCTTAACTCAGGAATTCTCTGGTGGCCTCATGGGTAAGATTTGGTGCTTTCACTGGCTTGGCCTGGTTTCAACCCCTGGTCAAGGAACTAAGGTCCTGCAAATTTTTTTTTCAGATAGCCAAAGGCTCAAATATTTTCTTTCCTCTTGCACCTCTTCTTAGAAAGCAGTGGAAGGCTCTACCAAAATAAGTGAATAAACCAAGAAAAAAAGAAGATATTGCATCCAAGAAATGGGAAATCCAGCCCAGGAGGGAAGAAGAGGGACTCCTCAGGGCGATGGTGACAGGTGGCCTTGGAGTGGTGGCCACCCAGCAGAGGGACTCCCAGGTCCAGGAGAGACTTCTCCAGAAAGAATCTGATAGAGTTCCCAATGCCTCTGCACGTCTTGGCAGGAGATTTTAGAGGGCTGAGAGAGTTTGGGGTTAACCTACTGTGAAAACCTAACAAACAATCATAGAAGACAGTTGTTATCTGTAGGGAAACTTGGTCATGGGAAGGAAAAGTTTCTGTATCCACCCATCCGTGTCTGTGACTAGTGTTTACCTAAGTCCCAGCACCGTCAGCCTGGAGTCTGATCAAAATGAAGCTGTTGATGTGTGGGAAGAGTGGAGAGCCAGTAGGGGTGGGTTCAGCCTCCCCTTCCTTGATGGGAAGTCAATGGATGTCACCCCAAACTGAGAAATTGACAAGTAGCAACATAAGCATGTTAACTAGAAATATGCCGTCAACACCAAAAACTTCATCATAAAGAGTTAAAGTGCTTCTGGGAAGAGGTGGAGAAATTCCTGGGGCTGTTTAAGGCTTTGAAAGTATTTGACTCTTTATGTATACGTGTGTGTTAGTCGCTCAATCGTGTCCAACTCTTTATGAACCCATGAACTGTAGCCCACCAGGCTCCTCTGTTCATGGGATTTCCCAGGCAGGAATACTGGGGTAGGTTGCTATATCCTTCTCTAGGGGATCTTCCCCACCCAGGGATTGAACCCAGGTCTCTCGCATTGCAAGCAGATTCTTTACCCTCTGAGCCACCAGGGAAGCCCACTTTATGTACATATGTAAACTTAACTAAAACTTTTTTAAACCATTTTTTACAGCAATAAGCCTGATTACTGGCCTGGTCTATGAGTTTTTTTAGCTGTGGTAAAATACACATAACAGGTGGGTGGGATGAACTGGGAGATTGAGGTTGACATATACACTATACACTACTATGTATAAAACTGAAAACTGAGACCCTACTGTCCAGCACAGGGAACTCTACTCTATGCTCTGTGCTGACCTAAATGGGGAGGAAATCCAAAGCAGAGGAGATATATGTATGTGTATAGCTGACTCACTTTGCTGTACAGCAAAAATTAACACCACAATGAAAAGCAGCTATATCCCGGTAAAAATTAATTTTAAAAATTAAAAAATAAAATATACATAAGATTTACCTTCGGAGAAGGCAATGGCACCCCACTCCAGTACTCTTGCCTGGAAAATCCCATGGACGGAGGAGCCTGGTGGGCTGCAGTCCATGGGGTCGCTGAGTCGGACACGACTGGGCGACTTCACTTTCACTTTTCACTTTCATGCATTGGAGAAGGAAATGGCAACCCACTCCAGTGTTCTTGCCTGGAGAATCCCAGGGACGGGGGAGCCTGGTGGGCTACCGTCTATGGGGTCACACAGAGTCGGACACGACTGAAGTGACTTAGCAGCAGCAGCAGCAAGATTTACCTTCTTAACTATTTCTGAGTACAATTCAGTGATGTTAAGTAATGGACTCATGCTGTTGTAGTACAACAGATCTCTTTTATCTTGTGAAACTGAAACTCATTCCCATTAAACAATAACCCCATTTCCCCTTCCACCCAGCTCCTGGCAACCCCCATTCAAGCCATTTTTTAAGGATAACATTTATTGAGCTCTGGTATGTACCAGACACTACACAAACAGTACTTAATCCTCACCAGAGCCCTTTTGACAGATGAAGCAGGGCTAAAGCTCAGAGAGGTTAGGTAACTGGCCCAAGCTCACACAGCTTGTAAGTGGCAGCATTTGAATACAAGTCTGTCTTTCTGACTCCAGAGCTCTCGCTCAGGACAGCCTTGGGAAGCACTGGTTATACCTGTATCCCTCCCAGCTGTCCTTGAGCTCCCTCCATCTCTCCTAAACCTTGCATACTGGAAGGGAGGGGTGGGATGAGCCTGGGCGCCTGGGTACCTGCTCTTCCCACTGCATCCTCTGGACCCGAGTCTCTCTGTGTGCCAACAGGTTGGCGGGACGAAGACTGGCGTGGTGCGGTATGTGGGGGAGACAGACTTTGCCAAGGGCGAGTGGTGTGGCGTGGAACTGGACGAGCCCCTTGGGAAGAACGATGGGGCGGTGGCGGGCACCAGGTATGGCGGGCTTTCCCTGGGCAGGAGGAAGGGGGCGTCCTCTTCTGGGATGGGTGCAGGGGACGGGGTTGGGCATCTGAGGATGCCAGTGTTGAGCATCCGGTGGCTATGCCTGATACCATGGATAGGTGCTGCCATAGGAGCTCATGGAAGCAGGTGGTGGGACTGTCACTCCCATTTTACAGATGAGATAACCAAGGCCAGAGAGGTCATTTCTCAAGATCAGCAGAGAGTCACGAGCAAGTGCTCGGCGAGTCATCTGTCCCTGTGTCCCTTTCCCCTTGCCACCTTGGCTGAGTGCAGTGGGAGTACCAGAAAAGGAGAAGCAGTGGTCCCTGCCTTCTGGGAGATGCCCTGGGTGACGCAGGAAATAATCAGTGTTTGGTGCTCTACAGTCAAGGTTAGGCTCACAGCTAGGTCCCAGGTTTCTCAGCATCTCTAACTAAAGGGAACTGACTGTCAGGAATTCTCGATCGAGAGGGTCTAAGGCTGTTCCTGGGCCCACTGGGGATGGGAAGGGTGATGTGATGAGTGAGCAGTGTCAGGGGTGTGGGGCTAAGGGGAGGTGGCCCACGAGCCTGTTTTTATCCCTGGGCTGGATTCTGTGCTCCAAGTGAGGCTGGGACAGCTCTGAGAAGGAAGGTCTGCTAGGCTGGGGGTCAGCCTGAACAAAGACCTGAATGCAGGAAGTGGCAGGGTGGCGTGGCAGTTTCGTGGTGAGCCGGAAACTGCAGGACTAGTTCCTGGTCCCGTGTGGAATCCGCTGCCAGAGAGGTTTTGAGAGAAGATGCTCCAGAGTTTCCATGACAACTTGCCTTCCTGTTTTCAAGGCGAATGTTTCTCTCAACTAACTCTTGCATTCAGAATTCAGAGGAAGGTTGGTCAGCATCCCCCACCCCACCCCTAAGGTGCTTCCTTCCCATTTCTGCTTCTCCATGCAGGGAGCTCCGTGGGCAGAGAGCCCTGGCTCTGGGGGTGGTCCAGGGGCAGCTGTGAGAACAGGGCTGCAGACATGGCTGGGAGCCTCTGGTGTGTGAGTGGAGCCAGAACACTGAGGGCTTTGGAGTCCACTGGATCCACTCTCAACTTTGCCATTTAACCAGCTGTGTGACTATGGCAGGTTGCTTAACCTCTCTGAGCCCAAGTCTCATTTGTGAAAAATGGATTACAATAGAGTGGTTGGGGGATTGAAATGAGCATTTATGAAAAGGGACTGGCATAGAGCAGGTGTTCATCGATGGTTATCCCCCCATTCCCCAGAAATATGTCCAATGGCTGTGCAGGATAGCAGACCCTGCTCACCTGTGTTCCTTTCCTGGGAGGAGGAGGAACTTCTCTGTCTTTGCTGGGCTCTGAAAAGGTGGGGAAGGCAGGCCAGGCTCCAGGCTGTGGGGCGGTAATGGCAGCGTGGTCTCTCCTGCCCCTCCAGGTACTTCCAGTGCCCACCCAAGTTTGGTCTCTTTGCGCCCATCCACAAGGTGATCCGCATCGGCTTCCCATCCACCAGCCCGGCCAAGGCCAAGAAGACCAAGCGCATGGCCATGGGTGTGTCGGCGCTGACCCACAGTCCCAGCAGCTCCTCCATCAGCTCCGTCAGCTCCGTGGCCTCCTCCGTGGGTGGCCGGCCCAGCCGCAGTGGCCTGGTGAGGATGGGGGACTGAGGAGGGCTACCCTGGTGTGTATATGGGGATGTGGAGGGTGGGGCCGTAGAGATTCAGGCGTCTTCTGACTTGCTCTGGCTCCAGGCATCTGTCAGTTTTGAGGTGTTTTTTTTCTTTTTCTTTAAATATTTAATAGAAGTTTCTATAAAAGAACATGGAAACTTGGTAACTTAGGCTCTTAAACTGAAATATACATTTCAGGTGCTAAGGTAGAAGTTTGGAGGTTTTGAACAAAGATGAACGTGTAAGGATTTCTCTGGTGGACCAGTGGTTAAGAATCTGCCTGCCAATGCAGGGGACATGGTTCAATCCTTGGTCCGGGAACTAAGATCCCACGGGTCACAGGGCAGTTAAATCCGTGAGCCACAACCACTGAGCCCACAGGCCACAACGAGCGAGTAACCCCCCACTCACCACAACTAGAGAAAGCCCGCGTGCAGCAAGCAAGCGCCCACGTGCCACAACCAGCACCACCAACAAGTAAATAATTTTTTAAAAGAGAGTGTACACTTTTGTAACAGAGAAATTGGCTCGTTTACATTTATTGTTATTTTTCTATTACTGATGTGTCACTAGCCTAAAACCCTTTCCTAGGAATTAAAGAAGGTCATACAAATGCAGAGCAGGTAATACGGGTGGAGGGCAAGCAGTTTGGAAAGGCTGGTACCTCACCTGGGGTGAGGAGCGAAGGTGAGGTTGCCGTGCAGAGCTCTGTCTACACGGGCTTCCTCCTAGTCCAGGAGAAGGTGGCCCAGGTGAGGGACCCTGCCATGAGGTGGGGAGGAGCCCCAGGGGCTGTAACTTGCCTGGGAGCGGGGAGTTTCCTGGATCTCAAACGTCATGATTCCCTCCACGCAAGCAGGCAGAGTGTCAGGGCCCTGGGCAGGGGCGGAGCCGGACCCTAGGAGTCCAGGCACTTGGGCCCCTTGCCCCCCAGCCTGTGGGGTAACGGGGTTGTCTGGATGGAGCTCCACCCCTGAGTCCCGCCCGCCCGGTGCCCCCTGCAGCTCACCGAGACCTCCTCGCGCTATGCCCGCAAGATCTCGGGCACCACGGCCTTGCAGGAGGCGCTGAAGGAGAAGCAGCAGCACATAGAGCAGCTGCTGGCTGAGCGGGACCTGGAGCGGGCCGAGGTGGCCAAGGCCACCAGCCACATCTGCGAGGTGGAGAAGGAGATCGCCCTGCTCAAGGCCTGTCTCTTATACACATCTTGCTGTACAGCAAAAATTAACACCACAATGAAAAGCAGCTATATCCCGGTAAAAATTAATTTTAAAAATTAAAAAATAAAATATACATAAGATTTACCTTCGGAGAAGGCAATGGCACCCCACTCCAGTACTCTTGCCTGGAAAATCCCATGGACGGAGGAGCCTGGTGGGCTGCAGTCCATGGGGTCGCTGAGTCGGACACGACTGGGCGACTTCACTTTCACTTCTCACTTTCATGCATTGGAGAAGGAAATGGCAACCCACTCCAGTGTTCTTGCCTGGAGAATCCCAGGGACGGGGGAGCCTGGTGGGCTACCGTCTATGGGGTCACACAGAGTCGGACACGACTGAAGTGACTTAGCAGCAGCAGCATCTGGGGCGGGGGGCCCCCAGCGGGGGCCCAGTGGCCTCCTCGGGCCAGTCTTGTCCATCCCTCACACTCAGAGAGGAGAACTCGGGGTGCGCAAAAGACACTGAGAGGCGGGTTACCAACCTCCCCCGTCCTCCTGGTGATTTTCCTTCCAGTGGCAGGTCCACATTCCTCCAGAACCTGGATACGGACTTGCGTATCCTGCTTTTTCCCACTTCCTATAGTGTGAGCAGGGCTTCCCTGGCGGCTCAGACGGTAAAGAATCCGCCTGCAATGTGGGAGACTGGGGATCGGTCCCAGCCTTGGCAAGATCCCCTGGAGAAGAGAATGGCAACCCACTCCAGTATTCTTGCCCGGAGAATCCCAAGGCCAGAGGAGCCTGGCGGGCTAGTCCATGGAGTCGCAAGGAGTCGGACTCGTCTGAAGCGACTGACATACATAGCCCGAGCGTGATTTCTAGGTCATGGAAAATTCTTCCCTGTTTGAATGGCTGCATTGCCATCTATCACAGGCTGTGTCCTTACCCACGTGACCCGTTCCCTGCTGGTGTTCACGTGGTTTTCTAATTCCTCACTTTTTCTAAGTAATTTCTAATACTAAATTTTGGGGGGGGCACAGATGTCCACATTTCAGATCACGTTTCTGAGCAGATTCCTGGTCTGGGTTTGAGGGAAGGAAGGCGTCACCCATCACCTCGATTCTGCCGCGGCCACATGCCTCTTCTTCCCTGGCACTTGTCCCCTACCTGGGAGCTCCCTCCTGGGCCCCTGTCCCCATTTGGAGCCCAGCTCCCTCTTCCCCCGGGTCCTGGAATTATTAAGGCCAAGCTCACATATGTGCTGTGACGGGGGCATTCACAAGACAGAAGGTCTTATAGGCCCTCAAGGGTGGAGGGAGGGGGCAGGTCCTGGGGGCAGGTGGGCCTGAGGTTCCTGCTGGGTGAGGCTGGCCCTCTGCCCTCACATCTAGACCCACAGTTCCTGCCTGGCTGGGCTGGAGGGGGAGTAGGGGTGGCTGGGATCCCAGGCCTGCCTCCCCGCATCTCCGCTGCTGCTCCCCATCCCTCCCCACCCCGGCTCCCCACCCCCTGGGAGGAGGCCGACCCTGTCCGGGCCCTCGGCTCGGGGCCCAGTATGTTGCAGAAGCAGAAGAAAAGCTGCAGCGAGCCCGGCTCCTGGTGGAGAGCGTGCGGAAAGAGAAGGTGGACCTGTCCAACCAGCTGGAGGAGGAGAGGCGGTGCGTGCCGCCGCGGGCCCCGTCCTGGGGGGACACTCCAGAGCCTCGCTGAGGATGGCTCGGGACCAGCAGGCCCAAAACCCGCCTCCCCACTGTGCACTGGCCGTGTTGCCTGGTCTGGTGACACGAGCCCTGCGGGCCTCAGTCTTCCCATCTGCAAAGTGGGGTGATGACCCCCACCTCTGCAGGCTGTTGAGAGGACTTGCAAGATAACCCCAGTGACGCTCCCGACAACAGCGCTGAGCACGTGGGAGACACCGTGTCTGTCACTGCGTTCCTTCCTGACGTGGGAGTCACCGTTCCTGCCCTGCCTGGCTCGTGCAGCATCATGAGAACGCCCAGGGAGGGCAGTGAGGGGGACCTCTCACTAGGGAGACGTGTACCCCACGTGCCCACGCCATGACCCAGTTCAGCACAGGGAAACCCGCCTCTGCTGCCGACAGGTCCTGCCAGCGGAGCGTGCAGCCTGTGTCCTGAAGCTTCGTTTCCATTTCACGTGTCAGGAAACTGAGGCTCAGGAGCAGCAGGGAAAGGCCACTGGAAATACCTTGCACCTGGGGGTCAGCCGCCGGGCTGGGTGCTTTACCTGCACCGTCTCTCTGTCTTGCTATTAACCCAGGGAGGTATTGCCCCCAGCTCACAGATGAGAAAACTGAGGCTCAGAGCAGGGAAGGGACTCACCTGAGGCCACTAGTCTTGTTAGTGGTGCCGCTGGCTGTTTGTGACCTGCCATAGTGGTGAGTGGGGTTTGTGTTCCCTCCGTGTGGGGTCTCTGGGCTGACTTGGTCCTGGAACACCTAGTGGGGTTCAGAGCCCACAAGGGCCAGGGTTTCCTTTGGTCCAGGAGCCTCTCTCTGTCTCGGAGCTGCTGAAATACAGATTTCTGCAGCTTCTTCTGCTCCTCCTGTGCAGTAGGCAGCCCCCAGCCCCCCACCTCCCCCAGCTTGGGTCTGCTCTTGGGCTTTCAGCCCAGGCGTGTGCTCCAGGGGCTGTTGTTACTGTCTGACTCTGGGAGAGGAGGGCTTATTTATATCTGCCTGAGACCGACGGCAGGGCCCACACAACTGGTTCCCATGGCAACGCGCCTGATGCCAACAAACAAAAACAGATCCCTGAGACATCGTGGGAGTTGGGTTCAGGAAGTCCTGGGTACAAGGGCCAGCATTGCCCAGCGCTTGCTGTGCGACCTTGGGCAGGTCCCTGGCCCTTTCTGGGCCTCGGTTTCATCCTCTGTGTGCTGAGAGCCGTCACGAGGCCCCAGGAGCAGCCGCTCTGTGAGCTGTAACGAGCCTGTGTCTCTCCCCGGGGCACTCTCGGGGGTGGGTGGGTGGGTGAGTGTACTGGAGGTTGGGCCCCACAGCTGCAGCAGGGCCCTGGGGGCCCTCCACATCAGGGAGCGGCCCAAGTGGTGGGGGCTGGAACTCTGGGCCCTGATGCTGAGCGGAGGGAGTGAAGATGGGGTCAGCAGGGGAAGAAGCCCACCCTCCCTCCTTCCCCATAGACTGTTTCCTGCAGCCTATCTGCTCCCTGCTACGATGAAAACAGAGCTGATGCTGCTTCATTTACTATCCATTCTATCATTTATTCCCACAACCACCCTAGAGGGGAAAGATGCTGCATTAAACACAACTATTTTGCAGGAGAAGAAAGGATTTATTACTTGCAGCAAGTAAGGAGAACACCGGGGATCTTTTCCTTAAGCAGTGTCTCCTTTGCACTCCTATTTTAGAGAAGTCCATGTTCTCTGTGTAGAGCTTGGACCAGGAAGTTGGAAGGGCTGGGGGTTTCCAGGAGGCTCCGCCCGCATCAGCCATGAGGCTCTGGGACAGTACCTTCTGGGTACTCTGAATGTGGACTCGCAGCTTCTGGTGGCCTTGGCTCTCTCTGCCATTGCTGACTTGGCCAAGCCCACCCCTCTGGGTAGGGGTCACTTATGGGCTTCCCTGATGGCTCAGGGGGTAAAGAATCCACCTGCAATGCAGGAAACACGGGTTGAATGCCTGAGTCAGGAAGATCCCCTGGAGGAGAAAATGGCAACCCACCCCAGTATTCTTGCCTGGAGAATCCCATGGACAGAGGAGCCTGGTGGGCTACAGTCCAGGGGGTCGCAAAGAGTCAGACACGACTGAGCAGGAGCCTGGACGGACCCCTCTGGGTGAAGCCTGCTCAGCCCTCTCTCCCTCCCACAGGAAGGTGGAGGACCTGCAGTTCCGAGTGGAAGAGGAGTCCATCACCAAGGGAGACCTGGAGGTAATGGTCAAAGGCCCCCAAATTTCCCCCTAGGCTTGCACCCCAGGCTCAGCCCTCAAAGGGACAATCGTCATGAGGTCCAGGCAGCAACTCTGAGCCTTGTGGGAGGGGACCATGGGGACCATGAGGTAGACAAACTGGGGAAGAGTCAAAGGTCATACCCTGGGAGCGTGGGGGGTCCCCGTCACGAGACTCGGGCATCAGAAGTCGAATGGCTCAGCTCCAGGAGCCCCCAGAGGGGCCACGCTTCCTGGTCAGCAGCCGGGTGGGATGACCCAGGGAATCCACAGAGCTGGGCCTGAGGACATGGCGGCTGGGCTCCCTGCCCCTTCTTTCTTGGGCAGTAGCCCTAAGGGTGTTCCCTGGGCCCTCCGGTCATCTTGAATTCCAGCTAAAACTTTGGCTGGGAACAGTCTGTGCTAGAGTTGCAGAATTTATAGATGGGAAAACAGGCTCAGAAAGGCAGAAGGGACTCACCCAGTCATGGCGCACCTCAGCAGCCACTGGGACCAGGACCCAGGACTCCTGACTCCCGAGTGTAGCCCATAAGGATGGCCAGTGATAACACCTCTTCAAGTCCCACCACCTGGCCAAGGGGTCTGGGCACCAGTGGAATTTCACTCTCCCTCTTCAATCCCACCCACCCTTTCTGAGCTGAGGGATGGAGGACATTCACTCAATTAATAAAGCACCTAAGGATGCCTGCAACCCAAGAGAGACACCAGCCCTCCTCACCAAACCGCCTGGAGTCTGCAGGGCTCACTAAGCCTGCTCACAGCTGGGTGGGTAGGAATGCCTTTCTGCCATGGCCCTCCCTGCTCCCTGGGAGGTGACAGAAAATGTGGACTCCCGGAGCCCTCAGATGAGGCAGAGGGCAGTCAGCTCGGTCCCTCTCCACATTCCAGTCCTGACCCTAACTGGTCTTGGGCAGCCATTTCCTCTCCCTGGACCTCCATTTGCTCCTCTGTTAAATGAAGAGGTTGAACCAGGCCAGTGATTTCCCAGCTTAAGAATTCGTCACCCAGTAGGTGTGCTCAGACCCAGAACTCTGGACCCAAGTGGCCACACAGTAGGTCTGGGTGGGATCCAAGGGTTTGCATTTCTAATGAGTTGCCAGGTGATGCTGACCTGGGAACCACACTTTGGGAATCACTGCCCTGGATCATTTCTGAGCTCCGATGGGAAACTATGGTTTCTGATTTTGTGAAAGAGCTGTGTTAAACCCCCTCTGACTTCCAGCATTCAGCAAAATGGTACAAATGGCTGTCCTGTCCCTGAATGACCCTGGCTGGGGAGGGATGTGTGTGATCTAGAGTCACTGACGGCTGCCCATGTTGGGACGGCTTAAAGAATGGCTCCTGGGGCACAGCCTGGTGGAGGAACCCCAGCCTGGCATCCCGTGTTCCAATATAAGTTTGTCGCTTAGCCAAGGGGCCAGTTACGTGGTTGACATTTAGCAAGCTCTTCTGTGGGGTGGATGCCCTCCCGAAGGGATTGGGGGTGGAGGTCGCTCCCGGGAAAGGCACCTGTGATTGCAAAGACATCTGGTAACTGCTAACTTCAGGCATCGCGGGGTGGGGGGTGAGTGGGCGGGTTACTAAAAGGCTGCAGGGAAATCTCACAGCACCAAGGGCAGACAGTTCAGAGAATTGGAAGGAGAAGCAGCATCAGAAACGGAGTCTCTTACCCTCACTCGCCTCCTTCTTCTCATGACTCCTGGTCAGTCTGTCTGTCTCTCACTGTGTCTGCAGATCTCTTGACACCTCTCCTCCCTTCTGCCCTGAATCCACCTACCCGGCCCCACCTAGGTTCCAGCACTTACTGCCTCCCAGCTGTCCTCTTGAGAGAATCTGATTGGTCCGAGGCTAGCCATGGACCCAAGGCGAGGCACATGGACCCAAGTCCCTCTCATCCCCACCCATCTGAAAGTCAAAAATAAGCCCCCAGAACACCTCCTTGAGCTCCTCCTAGGACCCCTCCAGCTATGTGACCCCATTTCTCTGTTTGTCCTCCCTCCTCCAACTATGCGAGATGTCCCATGACTACCTCTCACCGCCTTTCTGACCTTGACTGTCGGCCTGTCCAGAGGCTCAGTCTCAGGCTTCACTCTCGCTGAGAGCGTCCAGTCTATGGCATTAAACGCCCTTTATAAGCCCACGATTTCCTTGGTTCTCCCCCAAACTCCTCACCAGCATACCCACAGGACATCTCCACCAGGAGGAGGAAGTGGCAGGCATTTCTAGCACCTTCTGGGGCCGCAGAAGGAAAAACTATCACAATTCAGCAGCGGCTTCAGACAACACACATCGATGCTCTCACGGTGCTGGAGGTCAGAAGTCTGAAATCGAGGCACGGGCAGGGTCAGTTCCATGCCTCTCTCTCAACTCTGGTAGGATTGCTGGCAGCCGCTGGAGTTCCTCGGCTTGTTGCAGCATCCCTGCCTCCGTGGTCACGTGACCTTCCTCCTTGTGTGTCCCTGTGTCTCTTCACGTGGCCTTAAAAGGAAGTCATCAGGCCCACCTTAACCCAGGATGACTTCATCATAACTGTTTACATGTGCAAAGACAAGGTCACCTTCTGAGGTTCTGAAGTAGACAGGAAAATTGGGGATTTATCATCCAGGGGGCTTGTGTTATTGTTCTGTTGATTAAATAGCATCTCGCTGTTATTTTTCATTGGCTTGGGAAAACCCACTGTAACGGGAAGAGATGGAACTCAGAATCTGCTGTTTGTCGGGAGCTGGCTGTGCAGCTTGAGGCCTGGAGGGAGATGAAAAGGGGCGACGACCTTCAGGAGCCCCTTGTGCAGTTGGGGTAACTCCCTGCCGGCTCCCCGCCATTGATTGATAACACCAGCCCTCTGTTACCTGAAGGGCGTCCCAAGGCAGAGACTTTGTGCTTTGGAGTAGGATAGACACTGTGCATGCAAGAAGAGAAAGAACAGTAGGTCAAGGGCTCAGGCCAGGCTTCACCCAGCTTCCAGGATTTGGACGGGGGCAGGGGCGCAGGGAGTCCCCGCTGCCGGAGCTCCATCACTGCTCCGTGTTGCTGCCAGAAGTCCGTGTCTCCCCTCGTGGGGTCAGGCTTGGTTTGGGGCAGGGCCCCAGTTCTGAAATCAGGACATCTGAGTTCTCGGCTTCACGCTGTCCCAGGTTGCTGGGTGATTCTGAGCCTGAGGTTGTCCTGCTGGCCTGGCCTCTCTCTCCTGTGAGTTGGAGAGACAACCGAGACACCGCGGGCTGGGGTAGCTTCTAAAGTTGGTGTGTGAGACAAAAATTACACCCACCCTTACACCGCCATGCAGATAACCGTGGTGGCCGCTGCTCCTCACGCCCTGGGCAGTGTCCTTGGAGCAGAATAAAAGCCAGATTGTCCATCTCACTAAAATCTAGCCTTCAGAGGCGCTCTTCCGCCCCAAACTCCTAGAACTGAACTTAATTAAATTAAACAAGCACCTCCCATGAGTTCCCCTGTGCCCACAGGGAGACCCCAACCCAGGGAACAGGAGACTGAGAGTTCTGAAAGTGACAGGAAGGGGGCTTTTGCGGCGGTTAGGGTACCAAATGAAGTTGACCTTGAAATTGTGAAGCTTTATCTTGCCCTTGGGACCACCAATATGGTATTTGTGACCCTCTGTCTAGTGCCTGGGGTCGCAAAGAGTTGGACACGACTTAGCAACACTTTCACTTTTTTTTTTTTCCAATTTAGTGTGGGTCCCAGGCAGGGTTGCCGTGCCCACCATCAGGGGGAGAGAAACAGGGGAGAACATGGCCCCTGAGAGGCTGGGGTTGAGTCACCATCTTTAGCCTTTAACTTTCCGAAAGAGATTCAGTTCAGTTCAGTTCAGTTCAGTCGCTCAGTCGTGTCCGACTCTTTGCGACCCCATGAATCGCAGCACGCCAGGCCTCCCTGTTCATCACCATCTCTCGGAGTTCACTCAGACTCACATCCATCGAGTCAGTGATGCCATCCAGCCATCTCATCCTCGGTCGTCCCCTTCTCCAGATGTGTATAAGAGACAGCCCTTGNCATGCTGCCCTCTTGGGGGAGAGAGAGCCTCCTTTGTTCCTTTAGGAAAATTCACAGGAATAAGATTGGGAGCCGAAGGACATAAGGTCTCTATAGCTCCTGATGAAGTGCGTGAGAGTTGCCGAGGCGATTCTCTCAGTCGGCTCTGCCACCGTCCCCCTTGCTCGTGTTGGCTGTGTGTTCTTGGGTTTTACACAGCAGTGCTGTGGTGCTCAGTCTGCCTCCCCAGGACTGCCGCTCCGGCCTGCCGTCTCCTCGTCTCTCCCCGGTGATGACGGGCGGAGCCGAAGGATGCAGCGAACCCTCTGGCTTCTCCCTGCCAAGAACGTGGGGTCCAGACCCTTCTGGATGCGCAGAGCCTTGAGCCTCCTGCTGCCCCCGCAGATCTGTCAGGGTAGAATCGAAATGCCAGCCTGGATGCCCTGAGAATGTCGGGCTTTGTTAGCGTGTGAAGCGGGTGTTGTGAAGCTGGGACAAAAGCACCCTTGTGCTTTCGGGAGACCAGGCGTCCGTGGCGGGGGGCCCCGGGGAGTGGGCATCACTGGGGCTGGGTTCGGGGCAGGGCGATGGGAGACACAGCCTGGCTTCCACTTAGGAGCCTGGCCGGGGGAAGTCATGATGGTGTGGGTGTCTTTGAAATCCTTCCTTTCAGTTGGTTCAACCTTCAGGACAGGCCTGGGGACCGGGAGTCCTGGGGTCATTTACTCATCCATCCATCCTGGGGGTTCCTGGGCGCCGCTTTCTGTGCCGTGAGAAACGGGCTCTCGGCTCCCTGATGCGGGGTGGGGAGTAGGCCGGGGCTCTTCCCCAGGAGCTGCGAGAGGAAGGGCCACTTGGGGGTGACAGAAGGGACCCGGGTGCCCACGGTCGCCCTATCCAGGGGCCGGCTTGGGCAAGGTTGCTGCAGCCTGTCCTCCGCCCTTAAACAGATCGGCAGCGCGGGGCGGGCACCGCCCCAGACCTCCTCTCTTCCTTCCACCTGCTCTCCTGTCTTGCGCACAGAAGATGACCTGCTTCTCTCTCTCTCTCTTTTTTCTCTCTTCCTCCGGCTTCCTCTCGCCTGTGCTCCTCTCTCCTGTCCCCTCCTCGCCACCCGCCCCGGGTGGACAGACCCAGACGCAGCTGGAGCACGCGCGCATCGGGGAGCTGGAGCAAAACCTGCTACTGGAGAAAGCGCAGGCCGAGCGGCTGCTCCGAGAACTAGCCGACAACCGGGTAACCGCCGCCGCCGCCGCCGCCAGCGCCTCGGCCTGTCAGCCTCCCCGTTTTATTATTTCCTCTCTCTCTGGCTGCTCTCCTCCCAGTTTTGTTGGGTTTTGTTTTTCCCTTTTGCATCCCTTCTAGGAGGGCAGTGCTGGTTTAGGAACGAGCTTCTGTGCTCCTCCGCCGTATGATGCTGGTTGGAGGAGGGGGAGGTCTTGGTCCTCCGGGACTTTGCGCCCCAGCTCGTGGTCCTATTGCCTGGGGAAGGTCCTGTGAGAGCCTCTCCCACCCCCTCACCTGTGCCTTGCCCAGACAATGCTCTGTCATGTTCAGCAACTGGGGGCTCTTGGGAACATTCCGCCCCTTGCGTGGACGACCCGTCCACCCCTCCCTTCTCCCCAGGCTGGGGAAGGCAGAGGTCGAGGGACTGGGGATCCGAGGTCTTCAGTAGGGTGGCATGAAGGGCCAGCCTGAAGGACCTGGGGCCGACGGAGTGGTGGGACTTTGGGGGAGTGGGGGGTCCCCAGGGCGTATGATTCTCCGTCAGCCCCAGGATCTGAGTGGTTCCTAGGTCTGGGAAAGCTCTGTGTGGGAGTGAAGTCCCCCTGGAGTCCCAGGGCACGGTCTGAATCCAGTCTGTAGACCCTGCTGGCCCCTTCCTGCCCACTATGCATGCCAGGGGCCGGCCTCCTACTCAGGTCCACCTCCAAACAGCTGGCCAGCCCAGCTGCAGGGCCCCTGGTGATAGAGTTAAACAGACAGCCGGCAGTGATTGACACAAACCACTGTACACAGCGTGCGGGTGTGGGGTGGGTGGCCACCGGTTTCTGCGGGTTGGCCTCTGCACACAAGTGAGTATGCGTGTGCCTGTGGGTGTCCGCAGATGCACACGGTCCCTGTCCCGCACGCTGGCCATTGCCAGGTGACTGTGTGTGCAGTACACACGTGTGTGCTCAGCGGCTGCTTGCAGAAACAGTTGACAGGCTGAAGCCCTCTACGCTGAGGCATCTCCCTCTAGGAAGGGTTCAACCCAACTTAAAAACCCAAAAACATGTTTATTGAACTAGAGGTCACCTTCAGAAACAAATTCCTTAAGCTTATAAAAGATTAAAACTCTCAAATATATTATTTTCGAATCCCTGACCACCGACTTGGTCAAAGTGGGATTTGGGCAGGTGGAGCCTCTGATCTCAGAGTTTTCCATCAGAAGGTGGGTCTGGGCCTTTTTTATTTATTTTTTTCTGCGTTAGGCATTAAAATGGCAGACCCTTCTTTGGCCACCCCCTCCAAACAGCCTCTCTGTGAGTCCACTCATTCTAGCTGAGACTTTTCTAGAGTGGGATAGTGCAAAATCCCCTCTGTCATGTCCACTCTTTAAAAATAATTTAAACTTGAAGAAAACCATAACCTCAAACAGATGGTTTCCTTTTTTTTTTCCTCTCTTTGTTGTTCAGCTGCTCAGTCATGTCCGCCTCTTTGCAACCCCGTGGACTGCAGCACGCCAGGCTTCCCTGAGACTCACGTCCAGTGAGTCAAGGATGCCATCCAACCAGTTTCTTCCTTGGCTGCTTTATTTATTTTTGGCTGCAGCACGCCAGATCTTAGCTCCCCCACCAGGGACTGAACCCGCACCTCCAGCACTGGGGCGTGGAGTCTTAACCTCTGGACCCACCAGGGAAGTCCCCAGATGGTTTCTTTTAACCATGGATTTGTCACAAGCCCACTAGGGCAGCGGGGACCATTGAGTCCCCGAATCACTGGGGCCCAAGGCCGGGGGCGGTGCTCAGGTGGGATGGGGCGTCCTTCCCGTGACCTTCCCCTGTCGCGTCCTCCTGCGCCGCCCCTGCCCCACACCTGGCAGCCCGCTGACCCCGGTCTCCCTCTCTCCCGGCAGCTGACCACGGTGGCCGAGAAGTCGCGGGTGCTGCAGCTGGAGGAGGAGCTCAGCCTGCGTCGCGAGGAGATCGAGGAGCTGCAGCAGTGCCTGCTCCACTCCGGGCCGCCGCCCGCCGACCACCCCGAGGCCGCCGAGACCCTGCGGCTGCGGGAGCGGCTGCTGTCGGCCAGCAAGGAGCGCCAGCGGGAGAGCGGCCTGCTGAGGGACAAGTACGAGAAGGCGCTGAGGGCCTACCAGGCGGAGGTGGACAAGCTGCGGGCGGCCAACGAGAAGTACGCGCAGGAGGTGGTGGACCTGAAGGCCAAGGTCCAGCAGGCCACCAGCGAGAACATGGGCCTCATGGACAACTGGAAGTCCAAGCTGGACTCGCTGGCCTCGGACCACCAGAAGTCCCTGGAGGATCTCAAGGCCACCCTGAACTCGGGCCCCGGCGCCCAGCAGAAGGAGATCGGGGAGCTGAAGGCCGTGATGGAGGGCATCAAGATGGAGCACCAGCTGGAGCTGGGCAACCTGAGGGCCAAGCATGACATCGAGACGGCCGTGCACGTGAAGGAGAAGGAGGGCCTGCGGCAGAAGCTGCAGGAGGCTCAGGAGGAGCTGGCCGCCGTGCAGCAGCACTGGCGTGCCCAGCTGGAGGTGCAGGCCAGCCAGCACCGGCTGGAGCTGCAGGAGGCCCAGGACCAATGCCGCGACGCCGAGCTGCGTGTGCGCGAGCTGGAAAAGCTGGACGCGGAGTACCAGGGCCAGGCGCAGGCCATCGAGTTCCTCAAGGAGCAGATCTCCCTGGCCGAGAAGAAGATGCTGGACTATGAGCTGCTGCAGCGCTCCGAAGCCCAGAGCAAGCAGGAGGCTGAGAGGCTGCGGGAGAAGCTCCTGGTCACCGAAAACAGACTCCAGGCCGTCGAGTCCCTGTGTTCGGCCCAGCACACCCACGTAGGTGGCCGCCGCCCCTCCTGCCCATGGGGCGGCAAGCGGCCCCGGGCTCAAGCGCCCGGCTGGGGGAGGGTTCAGGCATCTATTGACCTTTTATTTGCAGCCCAGGGAAGCGTCCCCGTTGCCTGTCCCACCTGGAGCATACCTGTCTGAGATCGCAGGGCACCTGGCTCAGAGGAGGAGCCCCTGGCCCCTCTCTCAGAAGGGCAGCAGGCCTGAGTGACCGTGGGGCCCCAAGCAGTCTGAGCAGACCTGGCTGGGTCCCCACAGGCCAGCCTGGAGAGGAGCGCCCGTGGGCAGCAGCCTTCTCCCCGCTGGCAGGCACGTCCCCCCGCACAGGCTGCCAGGCCTCCTCAGGGTGTTGGTACGGGAGCTGCAGCACTGGGCTGGCAGAGATGTGGAAGGCAAACCCTGCCCACTGCTGGGCAGAGGTAAGGGAGTCCCATTTCTGACCCGAGTGCCAACCTGGGGGACCTGCGGGTAGCCCCCTATTTGCCAGTCCCGACGAGATGGAACAACAGTCTGGCAGCCACTTTCCCAAGCGGAATGGTGGAGTAGGGGAGTGGTCCCGGGAGTGGGCTCTGCAAGGCCAGAGCGGTGTGACCCTGGGGAGACTGCTGCCCCCCGTATCAGCTTTGCTGCAAATCTAGAGGTCCCAGCTGAACACGCTGGGGAGGCTGGGACCCCAGGTGGCATGGACGGGTGCTCCCACGGGCCAGGAAGGGCCTCGTGAGCGGTTCTGGGCGCCACACCTGGGTGCAGGCCCTAGGATGCCCCATCTCACCTGGACTCCCTTGGGGTCCATACTGGCTCCACTTCATAGACAAGCAAACCCAGATTCCAAGGCAGAGTAGCTTTCCTGGAGTTTCTTGCCCATCAGTGGCAGAGTTCCTGTTGAACCCCTCTGCCTAAGGGCCAGAGAAGTACCCGGAATGGCAGAGTCTTATATGAAGGGACAATTTGCAGCAAAATCGTTGCCTCCCCCCGCTCTCTGCCCCCCACCTCGAAGCTTGTAGGATCTTAGCTACCCAACCAGAGATTGAACCCTGGGCCCCTGCAGTAGAAGCTTGGAGTCCCAACCACTGGACCACCAGGGAAATCCCAAGATGGTTGCCTTTTTATCAGCCCCAGTGGTTCTTGAGCTTCTGGTTCCCCTTGTATATTTAATCCAGAATTCAGTGTTTGAGCAATCAGTGTTCAGAAGTTCTCCATACAGGGGGTGCCTTTTTTTTAAAAGGAGCCCTGCCTGTGTCATGCCTTGAGGCCCCACTGCACCGGCCATCTGCCCCCTTCTCCCAGGCGGGGGCCCCTATTAGCAAATGCCCTCCCAGGATGCTGGGCAGAGGGGAGAAGAAGAGCCCCAGGTTAGCTGTGTGCACATGGCCTGGTCGGCTGCTCAGGGCAGGAGGGTCAGGCCTGGGGTCCCAGGACCTCCCTTAGCAGGGAGGTTGGCGGTTGCTGTGGTTCCACAGGATGGCTTGCTGCCCCTCTGTCACAGACCTCACCCTAGGGAGTGGGTGGTGACCTTAGAAACGCCCACTGATTTCCACACATGTGAGACCTTGGTCTGGACCCACATGCCCTCCAGATTCAAAGATTTAAGTTCAAGGACAACTTGATTTTTGTTCTCGTGTGTAAGTATGGGAATTTTAAAAAAAAGTTTAATGTGTGCCTCGTTTTCCCTGCAACGTGTATAAAGACAGACCTAGGTGGCTTTGTTAATCACAACAGACTGGCTGGAGCAGGGCTGGGGATGTATGAGCGGAGGTATGAGCGGCAGGTGGATGGAGGTGACTGCCTGCTCAACTCTGCGCTGCCCTGATGCACAGGGTCTGGCAGGCTGCAGGCTCAGGGAACGGCCAGTTGCGCTTGTGCAGGAAGCCAGAAATTTCTGCCAAGAAGCAGGGAGAAGCCTGTTGACGTTTGCCACACAGATTTTTTTTTTTTCTTAGTTGATTTTTTGCTTCTTTGCTTCTGGGTTTGTTTTTTAAAGGAAGTGCTAGATCCCCTGGAGGAGGGCATGGCAGCCCACTCCAGTATTCTTGCCTGGAGAAGCCCATGGAGGGAGGAGCCTGGCAGGCTACAGTCCATAGGGTCGCGCAGAGTCAGACATGACTGAAATGACTTAGCACGCATGCATGCACACAGACAAGGAAAGTAGCATTTCTTGAAGTCCCTCTGGGAGCTATCTCTGGGCATGCTCTGCATGTGCCGCCCCGTGACAGTCGATTCTTGTTTTATGGATGGGAAACCGAGGCTGGGAGTCTTGCCTCTGGATAATGGTGGAAACAGAATCCCAGGACCAATCTCTGTAGGCATCCCCAGGAAGGAGACGGCTGTTTATATTAGACATTTGCAAACAGGGAAGGACAGGCGGTGATCACATGGACGCTGTGTAAGCAGCCTTGGGGGGCCCTGGGAGCAGAGCGAGGGTCCTCCTGTCAGGGAAGCCAGACCTAGAACCCCTGTGCCCCCTGCTACAGCAAGTCCATGAAAGTCTCCTTGAACTGGGGAGACGTGGCCTGGCTGGGGCTGGGGGCTGAGACGGGGAGGCGAGCATCCCCCTTACAGGGCTCTCCTTTCAGATGATTGAGTCCAACGACATTTCAGGGGAGAAGATCAGGATGAAGGAGACTGTGGAGGGTGAGTGGCCCCTGGGCCGGGCGGGATGTGGGGCTTTGGGGAAAGGCTGGTGGGTTTTGCCTCCAAGCTCGGTTCAACTTTGTTTTGCGTCATCTGGTGTTTGGTGAAAGCTGCCTGGGCTTTCCAGGTGGCACTAGTGATAAAGAATCCACCATCCAGTGCAGGAGACGTAAGAGATACGGGTTCAGTCCCCGGGTCGGGAAGATCCGCAGGAGGAGGGGATGGCAGCCCACTCCAGTATTCTTACCTGGACAATCCCATGGACAGAGGAGCCTGGCGGGCTACAGTCATAGAATTACAAAGAGTTGGACACGACTGAAGTGACTTAGCACACACCTGCAAGAGCTGCCTGCCGCGTGCACCAACCACTCACCCCCCACGGGAGGAGGGCGAAGGCTGTTTATTGAGAACTTGATTGTGTGTTTGGTGCTGTTATTTTTCTTTTCTTAAAGATATTTTTTGATGTGGACCATTTAAAAAGTTTTACAATATAGCTCCCCAACCAGGCATCAAACACACACACCCTGCATTGGAAGACAAAGTCTTAACCATTGGACTGCCAGGGAAGTCCCTTGCCATGCAAATTTTTAAAAATCAATCTTTGTTTTTGGGATCTTGGGTTTATTCTTTTTCTGTGTAAATCTCTGATTCATGTAGAATTCTTACTCCAGGTATGAGGTAAGGAGCCACGTTTATTTTTTTCCCCAAGAGTGCCCACCCCAGCACCGTTTTTGAAAACCTTATCTCCCTGTTTCCACTGATTTGAATGAACCAAACTTACCGTCTTTAAATTCCATCAGGTAATTGACTCTTCCTAGATTTTTTATTCCTTTCCAATGACCCATGTGTCTGTTCATGCACCACTTTTACAGTATTTTGAAGCTTTGTTTATATTTCAGTTACTGGCAAGGCTGGTCTTCCGCTCTGTTTTTTCCAAAATTCTCTCAGCCGTTCTTTCTTTATTTATTTGGCTTTGCTGGGTCTTAGTTGCAGTATATGGGATCTAGTTCCCTGACCAGGCGTCGAACCCCAGGAGCATTGGGAGCATGGAGTCTTGGCCACTGGACAACTAGGGAAGTCCCCCCTCCCACCTTTTTTTTTTTTTGCACCACTTTTACAGTATTTTGAAGCTTTGTTTATATTTCAGTTACTGGCAAGGCTGGTCTTCCGCTCTGTTTTTTCCAAAATTCTCTCAGCCGTTCTTTCTTTATTTATTTGGCTTTGCTGGGTCTTAGTTGCAGTATATGGGATCTAGTTCCCTGACCAGGCGTCGAACCCCAGGAGCATTGGGAGCATGGAGTCTTGGCCACTGGACAACTAGGGAAGTCCCCCCTCCCACCTTTTTTTTTTTTTAATTGAGACATAATTTAAGTAAAATCAACCGTTTTAAAGCACACCATTCAGGGGCTTTGATACATTTAGAGTGTTGTGCAATCATCTCTTCTGTCTAGTTCCAAAACTTTTTCATCACTCCAGGAGCAAGCCCCATATGCATTATCAGTCATTCGCTTATTTTCCCCCCATTGCAGCTGCTGACAACTGCTAATCTGCTTTCTGTCTCTATGGATTTGCCTCTTCTGGATAGTTCATATAGATAGCATCATGTAGCATGTGGCCTTTTATGTCTGGCTTATTTCACTTTGCATAATGTATTCAAGGTTCATCCACATTATAGCACGGTCAGTGCTTCATTCCCGTGTGGGACCAATAGGCCATCGTATGCATACGCCCAATTTTGTTATCCATTCACCTGTCAATGGACAGTTGGGTTGCTTCCACCTTTCAGCCATTGTGAATAGTGCTGTTGTAAGTCTGCATGTGGGGATACTTCTTGAGTTCCTGTTTTCAACTCTTTGAGGGTGTATACTCGGGAGGGGAATTGTTAAATTGTATAGTAATTGCAGACTTCCCTGGTCATGCAGAGGTAAAGAATCCGCTTGCTAATGCAGGAGACTCAGGTTCGATCCTTAGATCGGGAAGATCCCCTGGAGAAGGGAATGGCAACCCGCTCCAGTGTTCTTGCCTGGAAAATTGCATGGACAGAGGAACCTGCTGGGATACTGTCCATGGGGTCACAAAGAGTCGAACACGACTCAGCAGCTGAGCATGCACACCCTTGGTACTTGTGTGTTTAATTATTTGAAGAAGTTTTTGTGTGTTTTTTTGCCAAATTCTCTTGGCTGATCTTGCTTATTTTTCCAAGTGACTTCGTTTATTTTTATTTAAATATTTTTCCTTTTTTAAAATTTTTATTTACTTATTAAAAAAATCTTTTTTCCAATTGATTTTAGAATTAGCTTATCTAGTTCCACAAAAATTACAGTCTGGTTGGCATTTTTACTGGCATCACATTGAATTTATAAGTTAACATACATAAAATTAATACATTTCTAGAACTTTCCTTCCATCTTTTTCATGACTGTCCTGGGCTATCCAGTATTGAATGCATGTGGCCAGGTGACGTGAGCACGTTTATTAGCCCCATTTTTCACTTGAGGAAGTTGAGAGTCTGAGAGTTAAGTTGCTCAAGACCATACAACACTGGCACCTCTTCTTCAGGGTGGGTTACCCAGGCTTCCCTTGTGGCTCAGCTGGTAAAGAATCTGCCTGCAATGCAGGAGACCTGGGTTAGATCCCGAGGTTGGGAAGGTCCCTTGGAGAAGGGAAAGGCTACGCACTCCAATATTCTGGCCTGGAGAATACCATGGACTGTATAGTCCATGGGGTTGCAAAGAGTCAGACACAACTGAGCAACTTTCACTTCACCCAGAAGGTCAACTGTCTTGAGAAAGAACCTGGACTCTGGAGGCCAAATGTGATGTCATTTTAGGGTTTGGATGGGAGGGCCACCCCCCCTCATCCACCAGATTGCAGTGTTGACTCTGGGGTACTGATGGACCCTCATCTCTCCCTTCTCCCCAGGCCTGCAGGACAAGCTGAACAAGAGGGACAAAGAGGTGACAGCCTTAACATCTCAGACTGAGATGCTCAGGGCCCAAGTAAGTGGTAAGTCTCCCTCCTTCCCGGCAGACGTGGGGGCTTTTATTGGGCCACGTGCAAGTCCAGCGGGGGACGGGGAGATGACGCTGGTCAGGGTACCCTTCCCCACTCTGCCTCGAGAAGTCAGCCTGGCCCAGGTGGCCTGCCCTAGACTTCCACCTGGGCAGCAGTGAGGGGGGAGCAGTCGCCCACACTTCATCCGTAATATAAGTGGGGGCCCCAGGGATTTCCCTGGTGGTTCGGTGGTTAGGCCTCTGCGCTTCCAGTGCAGGGCTCAGTAGTTTGATCCATGCTGCGGGAACTAAGATCCCATAGGCCGAATGGCACAGACACAAAAAACAAACGGGGGACCCCAGCCACCTTCTCTCCCCGGAGCCTCTGTTCCCTGTGTTCTGCAATTGCATCACAACTTCTCTCTTTCTGGGCTTGAAGACCCCTGGGTTTCAATCTCTCTGCCTTTCGGTATAGTATTTGGGCACCAGCCCCTGGAAGAAATACCAGGATTTCAGAATTGGAAGGGGAAGGACTTTGGCTGCAGCAAAAGCCGAGGCCCAGGGGAAATGGGGATGAAGCCAGAGGGTAGCCTGGTGGGGCGGGGGGAGTGGTAGGGGGCCAGGAATCTGTGACTTGGTGACAAACTGGCCGTGCTTCTTGTCCACCAGTATGCCAGTGGTGGTGCCCGTGAGCCGGCCCCCATCCTGGGAAACGGTTCTCACCCCCCCTTCTCCACTCCCCATCACGTTCACGTGGCTTAATGGGTCCCGACAAAGGTCAGTTGACCTCAGGTCCCTCCGGGGCCAAGGTGAAGTCGATTTCCCTCGTCCAGGCGACATTGTGAACGCCCCTGTCTCTCGAAGGCTGGACTGCTTTCCTGACACCAGAGGGCCCGGCTGCTGTGTGGGGCCATGGCTGCTTTTCCTAAGTAGCTCTTCTTGGCCCCTCGCTGCCTGGCCCTGCAGGACGAGGGAGGTCCGCTCAGTGGAGTGTGTCCCTGTTAACACCTCCCTCTCCCTGGGAAAGCCTGCTGCCTGGCTGGGCCTTGGCCCCTGGGTGGGACAGGTTCCCGTGGCGATCCCAACCCTCTCCCTTCTTGCCCTGCTGGCTGGCCTCAG
This sequence comes from Cephalophus harveyi, assembly GCA_006410635.1. Lineage (NCBI taxonomy): Eukaryota > Metazoa > Chordata > Mammalia > Artiodactyla > Bovidae > Cephalophus > Cephalophus harveyi. Next base: position 156,440 of record SJYT01051763.1, on the reverse strand, counting down.
CACTGGAGAGCAAGTGCAAGTCGGGCGAGAAGAAGGTGGACACCCTCCAGAAAGAGAAGCGGCGCTTGGAGGCGGAGCTGGAGACCGTGTCCCGGAAGACCCATGATGCCTCGGGCCAGCTGGTCCTCATCAGCCAGGAGCTGCTCCGGAAGGAGCGGTGAGTCAGCCGTGGGCGGTGATTAGACCAGCGTGACCCTCACTCCACCCAGCTAATAGTACCCAGTCTTTTTTGGAGGCATAGACAGATGACTGGCATCACCAGAGATCACCATACTGTCTGCTGCTAAGCTCCAGCGAAGCCTCAGAATCCTTCTTAACACAGTTCTCCAAGCAGAGCTTATAGGAAAGATTAGTGGTTCCCAAATTTCTTGGTCTTGGGGACTCCTTGAAACTCTTAAAAGTTATTGAGGACTCCCACCTCCTCTCCCCTGAAGCCCTCCTTGGTTGATGTAGGCTACCATGAGCCACTCCTTGCTTCTTTGGTACTTAGGATGGGAATGGGAGATCAGCTAGAAATGTATTGGCAGATTAAATGAGTAGAGATTTATTTTCCTCACATAACAAGAAATCTGGAGGTAGCTACAGCTGGCATTTGGTTCAGTGGCTCAAGGTACCAATGCCAACACCTTTGTGGCCTTGGCCCCTGGGTGGGACAGGTTCCCGTGGCGATCCCAACCCTCTCCCTTCTTGCCCTGCTGGCTGGCCTCAGCACTGGAGAGCAAGTGCAAGTCGGGCGAGAAGAAGGTGGACACCCTCCAGAAAGAGAAGCGGCGCTTGGAGGCGGAGCTGGAGACCGTGTCCCGGAAGACCCATGATGCCTCGGGCCAGCTGGTCCTCATCAGCCAGGAGCTGCTCCGGAAGGAGCGGTGAGTCAGCCGTGGGCGGTGATTAGACCAGCGTGACCCTCACTCCACCCAGCTAATAGTACCCAGTCTTTTTTGGAGGCATAGACAGATGACTGGCATCACCAGAGATCACCATACTGTCTGCTGCTAAGCTCCAGCGAAGCCTCAGAATCCTTCTTAACACAGTTCTCCAAGCAGAGCTTATAGGAAAGATTAGTGGTTCTCAAATTTCTTGGTCTTGGGGACCCCTTGAAACTCTTAAAAGTTATTGAGGACTCCCACCTCCTCTCCCCTGAAGCCCTCCTTGGTTGATGTAGGCTACCATGAGCCACTCCTTGCTTCTTTGGTACTTAGGATGGGAATGGGAGATCAGCTAGAAATGTATTGGCAGATTAAATGAGTAGAGATTTATTTTCCTCACGTAACAAGAAATCTGGAGGTAGCTACAGCTGGCATTTGGTTCAGTGGCTCAAGGTACCAATGCCAACACCTTTGCTCTCTTGGGTTCTGTTAGAATCTTCCTCATGGTTGCAGGATGGCTGCTGAAGCTCCAGCCATCATGTGCCATCATTCAGAGCAGGAAGAAGGAAGAAAGGGAAAGGATCAGTGCCAGCAAACTTTTACTTTATTCTTTTAACTACCCATGGCCACCTAGAGAGGGAGTTTTCCCCTCCTCTAAAGTAGATTCTGGCAAGGGGAAGAACTTAAAAGGGGTTTGTCCTTTTCTCCCAGCCTCTGCCCATGGGAGACATTGCTAATTGATCACTGCACTCTTTTTCTGCAAAGTCCAGATGTGACCTCAGAATCAATCTCACCACAGTATTCCAGGCAGCTACTGCCAGTTAATTAAGAGCTGACATAGGAAATAAAACTTATTTGATATCAGGTATTTAAAATGTCTTGCCCCATGAGCTCTCTTGGAAAAATGCTTTATTTTTTATTTAAGTTAATTTTATTATTATCTTAAAAATGTATTTTATTGGGATTTACCTGGTGGTCTAGTGGTTAAGAATCTGCCTTGCAGTGCCGGGGACACAGGTTTAATCCCTAGTCGGGGAACTAAGATCCTCAGCACACAGCAGCTAAGCCTGTGTGCTGCAACCACTAAGCCTGTGGGCCACAGCTAAAATCTGATGCAGCCAGATAAAAATATAAATATTTTTAAAAATAAGTAAATAAAAAGTATCTTATGGAAGTTACATTTATTTATAACATTATATAAGTTTTGTGTATACAACATTATATTTCTACTTCTGTACTATTTTTAATTAAACAAATATTATATTCTCTTTAAAAAAAACTTCAAATAAATTCTAAGGAAGGGTGAGTCCCCTTGACTGTCGGGTTCCAGCTGTGGTCCGATGGTTTCAAGCCTCGTGCTTCCTCTGTGGCCCCTCCCGGCACAGATGCTGTGTCTGGTAGCCAGTATCGCCCTCGGGATGGCCAGTCTCAGGCACCTGGCTAATTGTGGAGCACGAGAGCTGAGGGACCCAGACTGACTGCTTTTCTGAACACCCCCGCCCCCTACAGGAGTCTGAACGAACTGCGGGTATTGCTGCTGGAGGCCAATCGCCACTCCCCGGGGCCTGAGAGGGACCTGAGCCGGGAGGTCCACAAGGCCGAGTGGCGGATCAAGGAGCAGAAACTCAAAGATGACATCCGAAGCCTGCGGGAAAAGCTGACCGGGCTGGTACGTGGGGACGGGGGCGGCCTGGGGATAGGGGACACCAGGGAGGGGCTGGGGCAACCTGCTGTTCAGGCCTTGGAGACTGGTGACCTCCTGGAGCCACCCCAGGGACTGCCAAGTCACAGTTCAAAATCCCCTAGAACCCCTGGCAGGGTCAGCAGCGTGGGTCATGGAAGGGCCGGGAGGCCGCTTTTGTAGACATCATGGCTGGTTGTGTGGCTGTCTGGATGATGCGATGCAAAAGAAGATTCCCTAAGAATCTGACCAGTCCAGAGGTGGGGTGGCCTACCGCCAAGTGGTGAGCTCCCCATCCAGGGAAGTAATCAACCAGAAGCCAGCTCCTTGTTCAGGGTCCTGCAGTGGCGATTCATGCATCCATCTCAGGGACGAGAGGGGAACAGAGGCCTGACTGAGCGGAGTCCCCAGAAGTGCAGGTGGGGTAGGCTTGTAGTGCAGGACAGAATCATCCCACTCCATCACCCACTGGTCAGCATTCAAGACTAGCCTGTGGCCGGTTCCTGGGCCTGGTCCACTCCAGGATGTGGACAGGTTAGGTCCAGGAGGACAGGCTTGCTGTCAGGGGAAGCTGCTCCAAAGCCCCTCACTGCCCACCCGCCCAGCCACAGGAGTTCAGCCACAGTGGAGGAGATGGGAGAAGAGGGTCCTTGGAGGCAGGAGGAGAGCCCAGGACCCGCCTGCTGCCACGGGAGCAGCCTTAGACCTGCAGGGCTAAGGGAGGAGGATGTCCATTATTCATTCTGTCTGCACCGGGATTGTGGGCATGGGGACCACTGGGCCCAGTTGCCCTGCAGCCTTTCAGTCCTGGCAAGTCTGCCCAGCAGAGAGTGGTTACAGACCCCTCTGTGGTCCTCATGGTGCTGTGAGCCTGGGTGTAACTTGGAGACCAAGACCCCAGGGCTGGTGCGGCCTTGGGAGTTCTGATTCCAAGACTTTACCAGAGCTGCGTGGAGGGGGCGGAGCCACGCCTTCTCCATGAACCACAAGCTGGTCAAGTTTACACGTGACCAGCCTCTCCCCTGTCCCTCCTGTACCGTCCCCAGCACCACAGCGAACTAGGGATGGGCTTGGTGGTTAGAAACCTCCTGAAGTGAGGGAGGTTCGGAAGGAGAGGGAGGCTTGGGTAGAGGATCGGAGCAGAGCAGAAAGACCTAGAAGCACCCGCCCAAGGAGGGCAGTGCAGGGAGGGTTTGTGGTCTGCCCATCTCCGGTACTGTGGTGGGCGGGGTTGGCTGCGGAGCGTTTGGAAGGGAAGGGAAGGAATGGCCTATCGAGGAGGGTGGTGGGGGGTTCTGAGGAGGGGTTCAGGGGTGAGGCTGTGGGTGGTCTAGGGCTGAAGAGGAAGGACCCACGTAAGACAGTGTGGAGGGAGTTGGCAGGTGCGGGGAAGGGGGAGATACAGGAAGGAAAGAGGAGAGGGAGGGGTTCTATGTTTGGAGATTTGGAAAACATGGAACATCTGATAGAACCCGGGGATCCAGGGCAGGGGGCAGGAAAGATGCTTCTGTGGGGACCCTCAGGTGGGGGAAGGAGGCTTGAGGGGCATCCTGGTGATGCCCAGGCCTGACCCAGAGATGACGTGGGACAGATGAGTTTCCTGCCAGAGAAGAGGTCACCCTCCCGCAGCACGTACACGCACACACATATGCATGCACGCACACACACACACACTCTTCCTCTCTACATTTGCATGCACACACACACGCTCGTCCTCTCTCGTGCTGCTTCCAGGACAAAGAGAAGTCCCTGTCGGATCAGAGGCGATACTCCCTCATCGACCCGTCCTCATCCTCGGCACCGGAGCTCCTGCGGCTGCAGCACCAGCTGATGAGCACGGAGGACGCGCTGAGGGACGCGCTGGACCAGGCTCAGCAGGTGGAGAGGCTCGTGGAGGCCATGAGGAGCTGCCCCGACAAGTCCCAGGTGAGCTGGGGGCCCCCAGGTCTGGGGGGAGAGCCTCAGCCTTGCCCTCTGGAAGTCTCAGCCCAAGGAGTCCATGGCTTTATCCCGAGGAGCTCAGACAAAGGGTGGAGATGCAGCCTTGCCCCGAGAGCCTAGATTTCCCCATTTTGATGGGCTCTGCTTAGAGTGCCGGGCTTCCCAGGTGGGGCTGGTGGTAAAGAACCCAGCTGCAATGCAGGAGACACAGAGACACAGGTTCGATGCCTGGGTAGGGAATATCCCCTAGAGGCGGGCATGGCAACCCACTTCAGTATTCTTGCCTGGGAAATCCCATAGACATAGGAGCCTGGCGGGCTATGGTCCATGGGCTCGCACAGAGTCGGACACGACTAAAGTGACTTGGCACTCACAAACGCACGCTCAGAGTTCAGAGCCTGCGATGGTCCAGTCGGGAAGACCGCACCATCTAGTGGACGAACCGGGAAATGCTGGCTGGGGCACCTCGCTCAGCCTCTCGCCCTTGACTCTTAACAGGCCATGGGCAATTCCGGTTCTGCAAACGGCATCCACCAGCAAGACAAGGCCCACAAACAAGAGGTAAGGGGCACCCTGTCCCCAGGGGGATTTGCTCTGTCACTCCCACGGCCCTCGCGTAGAGGCTGACTTCTCTGGAGAGGAAGCTTTGAAAAGGCAGCAAAAGTACAAAGACACATTTTGCAAGAGCCTTTGGGCTACTCATAGAGGTGGGGGCCGCGGAGCCAAACTTGATTCAGTTCCCATCCTGCTTTTTTAACCTTGTTCCCCTTTCCAAAAAACCTTTTATTATAAAATAATATGTACCTATTTGGAAACTCTGGGGAAAAAACTCAAAAATACATAAGGAAGAAAACACTGGACATCCCGTGGTGGTCCAGTGGTTAGGACTCTGCATGTCCACTCCAAGGGGTACAAATTTGATCTCTTGTCAGGGAACTAAGATCCCACAAGCTGTGCGGCGTGGCCAGAAAAAAACCCTCACCAGTAGCTCTTCTACCCAGAGATGAGCAAGGCTGACATTACTTTGCTAAGCATGCACGTGTGCGTGTGTGTATGTATGTCCACATGTTACAGCCAGTCCAAACTGTGCCGTTTGAAAACTCACCTGCTTGGTAACATGTATCTGTAACCTCACATTCCACGCTGACGGCACTTTTGTGGTCATTCATGGACACGTGCAGAGCAGAGAAAAATGTAATCGCCTGAGACATGGCATGTTCCCAGATGAGCTTGTACAAAGCAGCGTGCTTGTACAAACATTCTGCCAACAAGTGTCCTTTTCACGGTCTATTTAGTGACACGTTTCTCACATTTTCATGCTCTTTTTCTTGGTGATTTCCACTATTTAAAATGGCCCCCATGCGTCATCTTGTGTTCCTAAGTGCAGGAAGGCTGCAATGTGCCTTCCAGAAAAATACTTTAGAGAAGCTCCACTCAGGCATGAGGTATAGTGCTGCCGGCCTTGCGTTCATTATTAATGAGTCAACAACACGTATTCAGTGAAATGTTTTAAACAGAAGCACGCATGAAACATGGTTACCTGTTGATCTATTGATGAGCGTCAGATCAGAGATTTGCAGGAACCTTGTATTTCCACTGAGAGCAATGGTTCAGTTTTTGCTGGTTCCATGACAGTTTGATTCTATAGAACAAAACTCCTGTAAATAACAAAGATTGTTATGTGTGTGTATATATGTCTGTAAATCTATGTACACATTAATTAAAAAAAAAATTTTTTTATTCCTGGTGGCTCAGACAGTAAAGAATCTGCCTGCCAATGCAGGAGACCCAAGTTCGATCCCCGGTCGGGAGGATCCCCTGGAGAAGGAAATAGCAACCCACTCCAGTTTTCTTGCCTGGAGAATTCCATGGACAGAGGAGCCTGGCAGCCTACAGTCCATGGGGCACAAAGAGTCAGACATGACTGAGCAACTAATACATATAGTTGACATATATACATGCTTTTTTTTACGATTGTATTTTTAAGATTTTTTTTTTAATGTGGACCATTTGTAAAGTCTTTATTGAATTTGTTACAGTATTGCTTCTGTTTTGTTTTGGTTTTTTGGCCCTGAATCAGCTTCCTGACCAGGAGTCGAACCTGTACCTCCTGCATTGGAAGGCAAAAGAGAAGTCCTTATACATTCTTTTTATATATAAATAATTTTTAATAGACAAAAAAGTTATAAGAATTAAAAAAAAAAAGCACCTAGAAGGACTTTCCTGGTGGTCCAGTGGCAGACTCCAAGCTCCTAGTGCAGGGGGCCCCGGTTCGATCCCTGGTTGGGGAACTAGATCCCTCAGGCCACAGTTAGAAAACCCCACAGGCTACAATGAAGACTTAAGATCCCTCGTGCTGCAACTAAGACCTGGTGCAGCCAAATAAATAAATAACTACGCAAGTGACAGTGTTAGTTGCTTAGTCATGTCTGACTCTTTGTGACCCCATGGGCTGCAGCCCGCCAGGCTCCTCTGTCCATGGGGATTCTCCAGGCACGAATACTGGAGTGGGTTGCCATGCCCTCCTCCAGGGGATCTTCCTGACCCAGGAATCGAACCTGTGTCTCCTGCCTTGCCGGCGGATTCTTTACCGCTGAGCCAGCAGGGAAGCCCATAAATACCTATACACAGATACAAATTGAAGCTAAACAGCGCCTAGAGCATCAGCTCTCCTTTCCCCCCATAGCACATAATTAAGATTTTGCCCCGTCTGCTTTACTATTTTTTCTCTGTGTGTAGATGTGTGTTATATGCATGTGATGTTTTTCTGAACCATTTGAGTATAATTGCATATTCAGTCTGCATTCCCCGAGAAACAGGGCGTGATTTTACATAAACACAGTACAGTTATCAGTCTCAGCAAATGTTATGCTGTTATGAGATTTGTTAATAGAGCCGATCATACTCCCTACCTGTTTTCTTCAGTTGACCCTGGCGTGTCTTCACGGCTCTTTTCCTGCCCCAGTCCAGGGTCCAATCTAAGGTTAATGAGGCTTGTCCCATTTACTTGTTACGTCTTCTTTAGCCTCCTTGCCTCTGGAACATTTCCTCCATTTCGCTTGGATTTTGATGACACTGGCATTTTTGAAACACAATCCCTCCCTCTTTGTTTAATAGAAGATTCCTCCTTTGGGGTTTGACTGTCCTTTGGGGTGATTAGAGTCGGGTTCTGCAATTCAGGCTGAAATACTCGGTCAAGGTCATGTTCTTCTCCAAGCATCACGACTGGGGCACGTGATGTCCATCTGCCCTTCATTCCAGGTGTGAATCTTAATCACCTGGTCAAGGTGTTGTCTGACCCCTACTGTGTGGTTACTGGTTCTTTCTGAATGAATATTCAGTGGAGACCCTGGAAGACCTTGTGAATTCTCAGTTCCTGATGCAAATGCCTCCTGGATTCATCATCAGTCTGTGAATCTTGCCTGAGCTGTCTTTATTGTGATGGTTGCAAAGTAGCATGTAAATTATTTCATTTTAATTTTTTTGGCCATATCACACTGCTTGTGGGATCTTGATTCTCCATCCAGGGATCTAACCTGAAGGGTGGAATCCTAACCACTGGACTGCTAGGTAACTCCCTAAATTATGTAATGGAGTAGATAGCGTGCTCCAACTCAATGGATGTGAGTTTGAGCAAATTCCGGGAGGTGGTGAAGGACACGGAAGCCTGTTGCCCTGCAGTCCACGGGGTCACAAGAGTCGGATGCAACTTAGCGACTGAACAGCAACAAAGCGGGCTCTAGTATTCGGTTTCGCCTCCTGGTTTTTTTCAACTGAATATTTTAAACGTAGCATCATCTCTTTTTCTTAAGCAGTCTCTGTAAAGTCTACGTTTTATTAAATTGTGGGCGGAAAATTGGTTTCCCAAGATTTTCATGGCCTGACTCCCTTGCTGGGAATGTGTTTTGCTGGGTTCTGTATTAAGGGGGTGTCTGGTGGCCCACACCCCACAGTTAGCTCCTGCCATTCGCCTGCAGTGTTAGAGAGCCCACCTGGGGCCCAGGTGCCAGCCCCATTAGGCTCTGTCCCTGGCTCCTTGTGTGACCTTGCGCCAGTGTGACCTTGGGCTGGAGGAAAGAAGGCTTGTCCTTCCAACTCGGCCGACGGAGCCATGGCTGCAGGCACTCACGTGGAGGCCGGAGAACCCTGGCCACAGCATCTGCTGAGGGCCTGGCCTTGGGGGGAGAAGCAGAGAGAGATGGATGTGGGGAGGTGGGGAGCCCGCACCGGACCTGAGAGCAGGGCGGAAGCAGGAAGCTACAGCAGGACCTGTCAGGGTTGTGTCTGCAGAAGAGCCACCCGTACCGGGCCCCCTGGGAGTTGGTGTCCAGACCTTATGTGGCTTTGTCCTGCAGGCACACGGGGTTCATCCCAGTTTACAGATGTGAACACTGAGGCCTGGAGTCTTGGCACAAGTTTTCCTTTCCTCGGATCCAGCCTCCACACAGGCCCCTGGATCTCTTTGTAAATCCTACCCGCTCTCGCCTCTTCCCTTCAACTTCCCACAAACTGCTCCCACCCTGCTTGCTGTCTCGCTGTGCCCCAAACACTCAGCACAGAGTGCTCCTGCCTCAGGGCCTTTGCACATGCTGTTCTTCCCACCACCTGGCACCAGCCAGCTCTCCTCCCCCAGCCCTGCCCCACCCCCTCTGCCCCTTGCCCCTGGGCCTCCTGAGACCCTTGCTGACGAAGCCCTTGCTCTCTGTAGGAAAAGCACTGACCCTGAGGGACACCGTGGAGCGGCCCAGTCCGGACCAGAGCCCCTCCAGCCTGCCCCGGCGGCGGCCCCTCCGGGCAGGGGGCAGGACTGTCGCTTTGAAGACGAGAACAGTGTTTGTAACAATGATGTACCCA
>SJYT01051763.1:63760-146980 GCA_006410635.1 Cephalophus harveyi | reverse complement strand
GGTTTGTAACAATGATGTACCCACAGCCGTGGACAATCCCCCACCCCCAACCCCCTTGCCAGACCAGGAGGCTTCCTCAAGCACGACCTTCGACGGAGAGCGGTACAGCCCTGGCCTGGCTCCCCGGCACCTGCAGCCTGAACGCCCTGGACACTCGGCAGTTTCTGGAGTTGGCTCGGGGAGGCCGGGGTGATCCGAACAGGCCCCTCTCCCCAGAAGGCACTGCCCTGAGGACCGTCTTGGCCCCGGGCATGTCCCCACTCCCTTTCTTCCCCTCCTTCTCCTGGGGGTCCCTCTCAGACCCCTGAGAGCCATTGTCCCAGGAAGGGGCCTGAGGAGGGCCCCAGCTTCCCCTTCAGGCACCAGGAGAGAAGTCCGGTCATTTGGAGGCAGGAGATCCCCTTTACTGCAGCCTCTTCCAGACTAAGGCAGTCCCCAGGGCTTCATACTGAGCCTCTTGGAAACAGTGGTACAAGTTCCCCTCAGCCTGTTTGCCCAGCAAGGCCCCGGGTTCAAAGTGCTGGGAGGTAGGCCCTTCGTTCCGACCCCAGCGCACACGCAGCTCCAAGCTGCTGCTGTCTGGAGGGTGGTCCCCAAGGCCAGGAGCCACAGTATTAGGAAAGTCTGGAAGCCCCTTTCCTTTTCCCACCCATCCCCAGAGACCTGGCTTGGAGCTGGGGCAGGGAGGTCACAGGGAGGCCCCAAACCAGCCCTTTGACTGGTAGGTCATATGCTGTCCCCGGGTTGACTCGATGTTCTGAAACCAGCCTCCCACTGGCAGATTCACCCACGCAGACCCCGATGTATACACCTTCTGACCCTTGGCACAGGCACACTCAGAGGGGTCACGCATGCACACCTGCCGTGTGGGTGGGACCTTTGCAGTCAGTCATGCTCGGACCACGTGGATGCTCACCCTCGGGCTCCAGGATGGAGCCCCAGGCCTGGCAGGGCTGCGATTGCACACACTACAAATGTGCCCACAGCCTCGTCGCGCACAGAGTCAGCCAGGTACACGTGGGTGAGCCTGCAGGGAGGCATGGCCACGCACGTGCATCTGAACACACAGCCCAACAGCCCCCTTTCAGTGGTACGAGGCATCTGCCTGGGCATTTTAAGTCCTGTCTCTTGTAGCCAAGAAAAGAACCCAAGGATTGAAGAAAAATCTCCCTACCTCCCCTCAAGCCTGCCAAGTTACTCCAGCCTCGTTTGTGATGGGAAAGCCAGCGTCTGCCCGAAGCCCCACCTCTAGAGCCGGGAGACCTACAGATGGTTGCCTTGCACTGCAGCGTCTCCGTGGAGGCCTGCCCCACCTCCCCCAGCTTACGGGCCTCTCCCCCTAGGGGTAGAGGGTGTGCCCGATGGGCCAGCATGGTGTTCCCCAGTTGCACCAGGACAGGTATGCAGGTGGTGCCCAGGTCACCCCTGAGTGCTCCCAGGTACAGGTGGGTGGTCTTCACATCCTTGCCCCAAAGCAGCCCACCCCGGGGGCAGCCAGTTAGTCCTATCGGCCCCTCCTCGCTCCCCGTTGGCTTTCGGTAGCTCTTGCATGCGGTTTCATTAACAACGGTCTAGAAGCAATGCTGTAGTGGCTTAACCCAGAGTCAAATACCACTCTTTCCAGCAAAATCAGGCAGCTGCCCTGCCCACTGGAGGCACTGATTAGTCTACTAACAGCCAAAAGCCCACTCTGAGAGGAGCTGAGCCCCCCGGGATGGGCTGGCAGGTGGCAAGCGCTTTCCCCACGAGTATCTGCGCCTGCGCAGTGTGTGCTCAGCCGTGCCCCTCCCCAAGCCCTCCTGCACCCTCCCTTCCCTTCCCCAAAGTGGAATTGTTGAACTGTGGCGAGTCCGTGCTCGAGACAATAAAGCTTGTGACTGAGGTCCAGGACCCCTGCAGTTTCTGCTTCTCTCTCTGTGGGCCTCCTGGCCACCCCCCGATGTCTCCTAGCTCATGAATACCCAGGTGCCAGGAGTCTGACTTGATCCTGTTCCTGGTAGACTGCTAGTTAATTCTTACTCAAATGTGAATGGCTGATAAGACCTCAGGGGGCCTGGTGTGGAACAAGCGTGGAATTGAGCTGCCTTGTCTGAGAAGAGGGAGCTCAACAAAAGCAGCCGAGAACCAGAGAAAGCAGGCAGCAGTGGAAGCCAGGCAAGGCTGCCAGAGAGGCATGAGGGTTCTGATTTGAATCTGTTGGTAATGTGAGTGGGCCCACAAGGAAAAATCGAAGTCTCCCCTGTACAAAATAGTGATGGATCAGCTAACAAATTTGATGAGTTCAGTGAGAACGCATAAGACAGTTAACGCTGCCTCCTGCAGTAAGATGTCTTTAGATCATGTAGTCACTGTTTGGCCAGCTTTATAGTCATTTTGCAGGCTGTGAAATTGAGGGTCTCTCCCACCCCCCACCCCTCTTCATAGAGATGAAACAAGGCTCTCGAGGTTAACAGCTGAATGTGTCCAGCTTCGTGCCCTTCGTTGGGCACTGCATCAGCGGAGTCCTGGAGGAAGCAGTGAGACTGTGCAGTGGATGAACGAGAGGAGGGCCTGTGTGCTCAGGTGTGGACAGGAACCCACGTGGGACTCAAGTGCAGAGAGAACTCCAGCGAGCAGTGTGGCCCAGTAGGGAAGGAGAAAAAAAGAAAGTGAAAGTCGTGTCTGACTCTTTGTGACCCCCATGGGGTATAAAGTCCATGGAACCCTCCAGGCCAGGACACTGGAGCGGGTAGCCTTTTTCTTCTCCAGGGGATCTTCCCAATCCAGGGATCAAACCCAGGTCTCAACCCAGGTCTCCCACATTGCAGGCGGATTCTTTACCAGTTGAGCCACAAGGGAAGCCCAAGAATACTGGGGTGGGTAGCCTAGCCCTTCTCCAGGGGATCATCCCGACCCAGGAATCGAACCAGGGTCTCCTGCATCGCAAGCGGATTCTTTACCAACTGAGCTACCAGGGAAGCCCTAGGCCAGCAGCTGCCTCTCTCTCAACTCCCGCCCCTGCCTTCTGCCGACCTCTCCCACTGGCTGAACCTCTGCCGACCTCTCCCACTGGCTGAACCTCTGCCGGCCCCTCCCATTGGCTGAACCTCTGCCGGCCCCTCCCATTGATTGAACCTCTGCCGGCCCCTCCCATTGGCTGAACCCAAGGCAAGGGAGCCTATTGGAGGCTGTGTAGGTCATTCCCTGGGAGCACAGCCAGGCTGGAGACGGGGAGGCCAGGTGGGGACTAAAGCCGTGCAATCAACACAGTGTTCACCAAAGACAGATTGGGGGTGGATTTTGTTGTCTTTGGGTTTTGTTTTTGTTTCTTTGTTGTTTTTTTTGTTTGTTTTGCTGTGCAGCACCATGAGGTTTGGCGAAGGTAAAAAAACCTGGTAAGTGACGGAAATTCAAAACCAGACTGTCCAATTCTTTTTTCTTTTTGGTTTTCTTTGCTCTGACCATGCTTCACACCTTGTGGGATCTTAGTTCCCCTACTAGGGATCGAACTCAGGCCCTCAGCAGTGAAAGCACAGAGTCTTAAACACTGGGCAGCCAGAGAATTCCCCAGACTGTCCAATTCTTAAACCTGCTCAGGTTCTTTGCATGTCGCTGGGATCCCTGACCAAGCTGCCAGCCCCAGCTCCCTGCAGTGGAGGCTCAGAGTCCTAACCACTGGACCACCAGGCAAGTCCTGGGGCTGGATTTAAACAGCACCCAATTCTTAGGCTTCTGCTGCCTCTAATATAAATGGTCTCTATTTTTCCAGAACTCATCATCTCAGTATTTTGAAATTCAGAGAGCTTCTGCAGAAAGATTCTTTCCTCTGAGACCAAACACCACTCTGACCTATGTGTTTTTTCCCCATTTTACCCAAGGCACTGGGTTGGCCTGTCCCCTACCAGGTAATGACACTGAATGGGTCACCCTCCCCAGGGTAAAGCATTTCAGGGACTAGTTTATCCTTTGGTGGAAACGCTGGGGGCTTGTGGTCAAAGAAGAGTGAGATCCCCACCCACTCACGGGCTCCAGGCCAGCAGTCATTGGAACCCCACGATAACTGCTATGAAGAAAGGATGTGAAGGGTGGCAGGGAGGGAGGAATTGGGGGCAGACAGGGACTGTCACAGGGAGGGAGAGGGGCCTGGTGTCTCTGGCCCTTACTGCACCAGAGGGTGCATGGGACCTGAGGCTGGGTGAACAAGGGCTTGAATCTCACGAAAGGAGCTTCCTGGGTCCTTGTCTGCCCAGGGCTTGGCATCCAGAAGGTGGAGGAAGGAAGGAGGGCACCTGAAGCAGGGTGAGGGGCCCTCCACCAGGTGTGAAGCGGTGACGACAGTCTGCCACACAGAACCCTTCTCACAGGGTGCTCAGAGCCTGGGCGGGCGGGTAGGAAGCCCCAGGGCTGCAGCTGTGGGGGGTGGGCAGCTTCAGAGAGGTGGCTACAGAGTCAAAGCCCAAGAGAGAGCCTGGAACCCTTCAGCTGGTGGAGGGCGGGGGCGCGGGCAGAGGGGAGTGATCTCTGACCGCATCACCCTGGAAGAGACCCAGCCCTGGACGCCCTTGGGGTTCAGCCCAGCCCACCGCCCTCTGACTGCGGGCCAGGCGCGTTGCTTCACTTCCGCGAGCCTCAGTGTCTTCATCTGTAAAATGGAGACCATAAAACCACTCTTGTGCACTGTGGAGTCTAAGTGAGTCCACAGAAGCCCTTAGGTTAAAGGCTACACCCAGTGGTTTCCTGTACTCTCCGATCCAAGCAGAAAAGTTGCTCCTTCTCCATCTGCCTCTGGGAGCCCCGACCCCTGGCTTGCTGGGCCCCTGGACAGTCTAGTTTAGAGGCAGCAAGTGTGCTTCCCCCAGGGCCAGGTCTGGGTAATGGTGGGAGTGGGTGGGAGCCTGCCACTCCAGACAGAGGGTGTCTCCACACCACCCCTGGGCCGACTTTCCTAACTTTAAAGTGTTAGGATAATGTCAGCCGTGCAGAATTGTAGGTAGAATTCCCACACGCCCTTCACCAGCTTCCTCTCCTGTTAACTTCTCGTTGGATCACAGGACTGTGATCCAAGTAGAGCACTGACATTGGTAGGGTACTGTGAACTCAAGTACAGACTTTATTTCAATTTCACTGGTTTTTCTTCTAAATATCCCTGTTCTGTTCCGGAATTCCAACTAGGATCCCACCAGGCATGGATTTATCATCCAGTTTCGCAACAGTTATCTCGCCCAATGTCCCCCACTTTGGTGTTTTCTCAGAATTAGATGGTGATGCCCCGAGGCATAACCTTGGGGCACCATATCAGGGGTACCTGATTTCATCTGTCTTATTACCAGTGAGGGTTAACTTGGATCACTTGGTTAAGGTAATGTGTGCTAGGATTCTTCACCATCAACTTACTCTTTTGTCCATTTATAATTCATAACTATTTTGGAGGAAATACTTTGAGATTATGCAAATGCCTCCCTTTCTTCTTAAAGTTTCACCTCTGATTCTTTTCTTTTTATTTTTTGGCCATGCTGCACAGCTTGTGGCATCTTAGCTCCCTGACCAAGGATCAACCTCGCACCTTCGGCAGTGAAAGCTCGGAGTTGAAACCATTGAACATCCAGGGAATTCCCTCACCACTGGTTTTTGCATCTGTGTGCAGAGCTTGCCTGCTGTAATTATTACTGTGATATTCTAGTAGAGGTTTTCTAGTTCTCCATTATTCTGTCTCCATTTATTGACTAGAATTCTTCCTTAAGAAAAAGTTGTTTCTCCTCCCCCATTTACCTATCTATTTATTTATTTTACTATGAACTCATAGGGCTTCCCTAATAGCTCAGTTAGTAAAGAATCCACCTGCAACGCAGGAGACCCCAGTTCGATTCCTGGGTCAGGAAGATCTGCTGGAGAAGTTATAGGCTACCCGCTCCAGTATCCTTGGGCTTCGCTTGTGGCTCAGCTGGTAAAGAATCTGCCTGCAATGTGGGAGACCTGGGTTTAATCCCTGGGTTGGGAAGATTCCCTGGAGAAGGGAAAGGCTACCCACTTCAGTATTCTGGCCTGGAGAATTCCACGGACTGTATAGTCCATGGGGTCGCAAAGAGTTGGACACAACTGAGCGCTTTCACTTCACTTCGTGGACTCATAGATAATTATTCCGTCCTTTGTGTTATTATCCAGCACAATTGCTATTTACTTTGTTGTTCACATTGTCCTGGCCCTGCCACTGGGAGCGCCTTTTGTTGGCCCCCAGCTCACCTGCAGCTCGAGCAAGGCCTCAGTGTCCTTATCTGTACATGGGGAGAACAGTCCTCAAGTGTGAGGAGTCAGGGTCACAAAGGGAAGTGCTGGGAATGGTGAGTTGGGCAGGAGTGGGGGGAGCATTTCTCTGGGTCCCTCCTCCCGGGGGCCATTAATCTTTGGGAAGATTAGGACTTGGAGCAGCAGTGTCTGGGGTGTGGGACTGAGCCCCCTGCGGACTGCAGAGAGGAGCAGGGTGTCGTGGGGGTGGGGACGACACCTCTGCCCCGTGTTCACAGCACTGGCCCTTGGAGAGTGGCTCCCAGGGACGTGCAGAGAGCCTGAGCAGGCTTAAGAATGGGACGCCGTGGGGAATTCTCTGGCGGTCCAGTGGTTAAGACTCTGTGCTTTCACTGCTGAGGGCCCAGGTTCAATCTCTGATCAGGGCACTAAGATCCCACAAGCTGCGATATGCGTTAGTCGCTCAGTCGTGTCTGACTCTTTGTGACCCCATGGACTGTAGCCCGTCAGGGTTCTCTGTCCATGGGATTCTCCAGGCAAGAATACTGTGAAGCATGGCCAAAAAAAAAAAAGTTCAGTTCAGTCGCTCAGTCGTGTCCGACTCTTTGCGACCCCATGAATTGCAGCACGCCAGGCCTCCCTGTCCATCACCAACTCCCGGAGTTCACTCCAACTCAAGTCCATCGAGTCGGTGATGCCATCCAACCATCTCATCCTCTGTTGTCCCCTTCTCCTCCTGCCCCCAATCCCTCCCAGCATCAGTCTTTTCCAGTGAGTCAACTCTTCGCATGAGGTGCCCAAAGTACTGGAGTTTCAGCTTCAGCATCATTCCTTCCAAAGAAATCCCAGGACCGATCTCCTTTAGAATGGACTGGTTGGATCTCTTTGCAATCCCCAAACAAACAAAAAGAATTGGATGCTCTGGTTTTGAATTTCAGTCACTTACCAGGTTTATAACCTTCGCCATACCCCTAAACCTCGCAGAGCCACGTTTTCCCCTCCCTCTTTGGTAGGGACGGTGGAATACATCACATGGGGTTGCTGTGACGATCAAATGTGACATCCTCTCCCCCAAACACAAGATCTGTCTCCTGGAGGAAGCAGGTCTCGGGAACTGGGATTTCTCTTGTCTCACTTTCTCTCTTTACTCTGCCTGCCCTGGGGAGACATCAGCCAGACCCTCGAGGTCGTTTGGGAGGTCTTGGCCACTCTCTTTGGTAGGGACGGTGGAATACATCACATGGGGTTGCTGTGACGATCAAATGTGACATCCTCTCCCCCAAACACAAGGTCTGTCTCCTGGAGGAAGCAGGTCTCGGGAACTGGGATTTCTCTTGTCCCACTTTCTCTCTTTACTCTGCCTGCCCTGGGGAGACATCAGCCAGACCCTCGAGGTCGTTTGGGAGGTCTTGGCCATCTCCAGAGGGAACTGGGGGTGAAACTGGCCTCTGGATGAAACACACACCCCTGACTGCCTGGGGACTCATCTTACCGGCCAAGCCTGCGGTGCTTCGCAGTCACCACCAGGTGTCGCCCTCGACCCTCTCACCGCCGCCTATCAATCCACTACCTGGACGGGGAGGAGGAGACTGAGGCCCAGAGCACCGAAGGCACATGGCCACATTCACAAACCAGAACCGAATGCGGGCCCAGACGTCCCAGCGTGTGGCCTACAGCTCTCTGCCCCTGTGGCCTCCCGGTCTTGCTTCCGGCCTCTCTGCGAGTATCTATCTGTGTGGGACCAAGGCCAGCTCGGGGTGGACATTCATTCCATCACCAGGACCCTGCAGACCAGGAGCTAACCCATCCCCCCTTGCATCACTGTGGCCTCCCCACTCTGCAGGACCTAGGGTCTCAGTGTGCCCCTCCTCACTCTAGGCCCTACCCCGCTCCGTGGAGCTGCCTCCTAGACCGAGAATCTCTGTCCTCAACTTTTTCATCCCGTCCCTCTGGCCAGCCCCAACTTGGGGTACTTTTCCTGTTCCCCCTCCTACTCCCCAAGAGGGGCTGAAAAATGTCTTAATTCAGAAATTTTGGGGCCCAGTGTAAATTTAGGAGACAATATGGCATGGAGTGAATAACAGGAGACTTAGTTCTAAAATCTTCTCTGGAAACTTGGGCAGAGCTTTCTGCTCTTTCCCTCGGGTATCCCAGCAGAGAGAAGGACCCGCTGCCTCCAGGGCTTCCCCAACACCCGTCTAGACTCCCCTCACAGCCTCCCTCTCCTGGTTGCATTGACCACCCTGGCCTCTGACCTACGCAGACCACTTTGCCTCCAATTTCCCAGAAGCCTCGAGCCTGAAACTTACCCGGGGCACCTTCATCTTCCCCCTAACCAGGTGTGTATCCCTAGACGTCATTAGGTTCATCCCTTCTTATCCTTCATCCTTCAGTCCTGCATGGCCCTCCCCCCAGTACCCGTCACCCACATCCGGGCTCAGCCCTCAGATCCTGGCTCAAACCCCGCAGCCTTGGAGAAACTGTTCCAAGTGCACAAACACACACGTTTTTCTCCCCCTGCACGCTCCCCACCCCCTCATGGCAGAGACCACAGTCTGACCTTGTGTGTCACTTGCCTCTCCCAGACGCAGGCCGCATGCATTGCTCATCCATCTCCCGCACGTTTAGCCCAGTGCCTGTACATAGCAGATGCTCAGTAAACAGTTGTCGAATGGCTCTATCCCCACCCTGAGACACACGCCTTAATCTTTAACCTCTCCCTCCTCACGGTCGTCTTCTTGAGCTCCAAACATTCCCAGGTTTGCCCTCCGTTCTAAAAACATGTAGCCCTTGGGACTCCCGGGCGGCCAGTGGTTAAGAATCCACCTGCCAATGCAGAGGACATGGGTTCGATGCCTGATCTGGCAAGATCCCACCTGCTGCCGGGCAACTAAGCCCGAGTGCCACAGCTCCTGAGCCCTCAGATTCTAGAGCCCTCTCTCCGCAACAAGAGAAGCCCCTTCGCACAGTAACAAGGGTAGCCCCCACACCCGCAACTAGGGAACGCCCACGTGCAGCAGCGGAGATCCAGCTCAGGCGAATGTAAATAAACAGGTAAAAATAAATGTGCAATTGTGCATTGTTGTTGTTCAGTCGCTAGGTCTTGTCTGACTCTTTGCAACCCCATGGGACTGTAGCCTGCCAGGCTCCTCTGCCCATGGGGTTCTCCAAGCAAGAATACTGGAGTGGGTTGCCATTTCCTTCTCCAGACAATTGTGCATACTAGGTGTTTAAAAAAATTAAAAATGTAGCCACTTAAGAGTCTCTTTATTTGTTCTCACTCACTTGTAATCTCAGTTTATTTTCTCCATCTGTAATCTTCTCCAAGCTTTTTGATGTTATTCCCTTTAAAAAGGTTTTTCTCTTAGTCCTCTTTCAAGTTTACTTCTTGTTTAGAAGGTAAACAGCACTGTCTTCACTCTCAAAGTCACAGCTTCATCCAGGGTCCCGTCCCCTTGAAAAAACTCTCTTTATCTCGTGGGTGGTCGTTCGCATCTTCTGAAACTCTTTACCTCTTTACCTTTGCCACGTTTAATCTTTTAATCTCAGACTTTAGGCTTTGATCTTCGATCTTAAATCACATTCATTTTGTCACTTTATTTTATCATAATTTTAAACCTCTTAACTTTCATCTCTCGTTAAGGGTAACCTTTAAGCCCGATTTCCTGGTTGATTACAACTTTGTGTTATATATACACAATTTAAAGCTGTCATCTTCCTTTTCTTTTTCATTTCAAAAAATTCTCTACGTCTTCGCTGGCTTTTGATTGTCTCCGTTTAAAATCATCGTTTTTCTCAGGGATTATGTTTTCTTCGTCTTCTCGGCATTCGTCCTCGTTAAACCCTATGCCACTGGTGTTCGAGGTTTGTCATCAACCCCGTTTGAAAGGTGAGCAGATGAGATGCAAGGAGAGTAAACGGTTGCTGGAGGTCATGAGTGACCTGAGTGGCGGAGGGATAACCCACCCAGGCCACATGGCCGAGCAGGCTCTCACTCTCTGCTTCCCCCACTCCCGGCTGCGGCCTCTGCTTCACCCCAAGAGTCCACGTGGCCCTGCTCACTGTCTCGTTCCCCTGACTGTTGTGCAGGCCCCCTCAGGCAGCCCCGTGCATCTCCCTTCCTGTTCACTGCTGCTTTTTCCCAGAACCTGGTTCCAAGAGACTCGAGAGACTCCCTAGCCTCTTTGCAAATGTCACCTTGATTTACTGAAGCACGTGGTTGCCTCAAATCTCAAGCCAGGCCACCCAGGCTTTCATTAAGGACCTGCATGCTTTAGAATCTGTGGTCCCTGATGCCCACAGCACTGGAGTCAGAACAGATTCTGCCAGGAGAATGGCTGGAACAGAGGCCATGCTGGGCGGGAGGGCCCACCCATGCCCCCTGGTCTTCAGTGGGGACCGATGCTGGGGTCCAGTAGCTGGTGATGGGGGCAAGACAGTGTCTTCACCAGGAACCTGGCTCAGCTTTACGCCAGGCTGCCCTGACACACTCATTTCCCAGATGGTCCAGTCTTGTTCTCTGAAAGGCTGCTTGAAAGCCAAGCCACCGTGTTGCACGGCTCCAGGGGGCGCTATTCCTGTGCAGGGATGCTGTGTGAAGGTCCTCCTGGTGGGCCAAGGGTCAAGGAGCAGCTGACTCTCTCAGAATTTATTGTGAACAGAGATCATCTTTGGGGTTCATGATTTAGGCCACCCTTAGATTACCTCCTCATCACCAGCCCTTTCCTGCCAGGACCAACACCGGTCACCAGGATCCCTTAGAATGTTCATTCCTTAGGCTTGTCTCACCTCCTTCCCACTCTTCACCCCCAGCAACAAAGAACAGAAGCATAGTAGGCAATTAAAAAAAAAAAAAGAATAGATCTGTTAAAAGATGCCAGCAAAACAGCACATATTGTACAATCCCATTTGTATACAGAATAAAACCTGCAACAATAATCGATGTTGTTGGAGGTCAAGGTGTGCCCAGCGGGAGGTATGGGGGGACTTCTGGGGGCCTGGAAAGTTCTGTTCCTCCCCCTGCGTGCTGGTTATGCACACGCATTCAGTTTGTGAAATCCAATATGTTGTACGCTTGCGTCGTGTATACTTTTCTGTAGGCAATACCTCAAGAAAAATGTTAAATAATTTGTAAAGCCTTTATTGAATTCGTTACAACATTGATTTTTTTTTTTTTTTGGCCTAGAGTCATGTGGGATCTTAGCTTCCCAACCAGGGATCAAACCCACACATTCTGCATTGGAAGGAGAAGTCTTAACCACTGAACCACGAGGGAAGTCCCTAAATTTTTTCTTAAAAAAGCCAAAAAAAGGAAGCATTCTCTTGCAGGCAGAGGATATAACTTTTCTGGGGGCCTAGACCAGGTCTGGCGGCCAGCCCGCTAATTATCACAGTCAGAGGGCTCAGACCT
The DNA here is from genome assembly GCA_006410635.1 of Cephalophus harveyi. Classification (NCBI taxonomy): domain Eukaryota; kingdom Metazoa; phylum Chordata; class Mammalia; order Artiodactyla; family Bovidae; genus Cephalophus; species Cephalophus harveyi. The sequence goes on along the minus strand of SJYT01051763.1, from coordinate 135,348 downwards.
ACCATCCCAGGTCACGACTCTGGGAGATGCTCTGGGTTTTTAAAGACTTTTAGAAAACAACCCATTTCTGCAAGTCACCCCACTGAGTTTGGGGTCTTATTTAGAGCCCGGAAGCCTCAGGGCTCACACCCACACATGTATGACACCTTACTGTGTGTTTTTCTTTGTTCTCTTTTTTTTTTTTTTTTAACAGCTTTGTTGAGATATATTTCATATTCCATACAGCTCATCCATTTAAAGTGCTATGGTTTTTCATATAGTTGCAGAGTTGTGTGACTCATCACAACCAATTTTAGAACATTTTCATCACCCCCCAAAGAAACCCTGCGCCCCTGAGCGGTCACCCCCTAAATGTCTCCACTGTTCCCAGAACAATGGCGTTTACCTCGTTATTATTGTTGCTTACTCACTCAGTCGTGTCCAGATCTTTGCAACCCCATGGGCTGTAGCCTGCCAGGCTCTTCTGTCCATGGGATTCTCCCAGCAAGAATACTGGAGCCAGTTGCCATTTCCTCCTCCAGGGGATCTTCCCGAGCCAAGCGCTGAATCCACACCTCCTGCTTGGAAGTGGTCCTGCGTTTACCTTTTGGGTAAAAATAGATGTTTCCCTCCATGTATTGGACGCCAACAAATTCACAGGGCAATCGTGGCCCGTCTCTGACAAGTGCACGAGCTGTCACCTCTGGTTTTTCCTTCTTTACCTGCTCTTATTTTCCCTAATTTCCTAACCTGTTTTTGTTCATCTTTGCAAATATAACTTGAAAAACCTACATTAGGATTTGATTGGGGGTGGCGTTGCATTTATAAGTTAGTTGAGGGGAGAATTACCATCCCAGCCATGGGTTATCCTTCCATCTGTATGCATGGGGTATCTTTCCATTTATCAAAGTGTTTTTTGTCAGTTTGTTTTGGCCAAGCTTCAAGGGCTGTGAGATCTCAGTTCCCTAATCAGGGATTGAACCCTTTCCCCCTGCAGTGCAAGTGCGGATTCTTAATCCCTGGACCACCAGGGAAGCCCCTGTATTTAAGTGTTTTTTTTTTTTAATTTGTGTCCCAAAGTTAATTTTACAATGCTATCTATGTGGGTCTTGAGTAACTTTTTACTAAATGTATTCCAAAACACCTTTTACTTTGTTTTGAACTACTCAATAAATGATGCTAGGACAATTAGCTGTCCATATGGAAAAAGAATAAAATTAGATTCCCACCTCCCACATAAGCAAAAATCAACTGCAGACAAGTTAAAGAAGTATGTGTGGAAAGTAAAGTTGTGAAACTTTTAAAAGAAAATGTAGGATAGGGAAGTGTATTCAACTTGGAAAACCCAAAGCAATAGTGGCTTAAGTAAGCTCTCTCTTATTTAATATCATTTATATCTCAGGTATAATCACTCTAGACATAGGCAATGAAACAAAACTAAACAAGAGCAGAAAAGCTGTTATGACTGATTCACAGTGATACCAAGAATTAGGCTTCTAACTTTTACCCTGCCGTATTCAGTATGTTGCTTCCATTCTGAGGTTGCCTCAAAGTCCAAAACAGCTTCTGGAGCTCCAGACATCACATCTACACTCTAGATGGCAGAATGAAGAAAGTAGGGAAGGGAAATGTCCCAGAAGTCCCGCAAAATGCTTTCACTCTCATACCATCAGCCAGATATCAGTCTAATGGCCTCACCCAACTGGGAAAAGGACTGGAAATGTAGTCTTTAGGCTAAGTGGCAATATGTCCAGCCAAAAACTGGAATTCTGTTACTAAGGCAGAAGGAGAAAATTAATATTGGAGGCCACCAATACAATCAGCCATAGGACATTTTTTCTGAAAAAAAAAAAAAAAATGCAAACAGTACAAATGTTAAAGGAAAATATTGACAACTATGACTAAATTAAAATATAAAACTTCTAATAAATAATCAAATTATTTTAGTAAATAAATATTGAAAAGAAGTGAACATTAACTCAGTTTGGGGGAAGATTTGCAGTGCATATAGCTACACATTTTAAAATTTTACACAAAAGCATTGAGATCTATCATATATAAAGAATTCCCACAAGTCAGTAAGAAAAAGATTAAAACCCAGTACATGAAACTTACCCTCATGTACCTAACAAAGACCAGAAAGGATGTGTTTTGTGTGAGCAGGGGGGTTCGAGGCAAACCAGCAAGGTTTGCGCTGAGCCCCAGAACACACCGCTGGAGGGGGAAGTGAGGCCTTCAGCTCCAAGCCACTGCAAGGGCATGACGTCATTTGACAAGGCTTGGGGTGACCCAGCTGGCATGAGTGTTACACACGTGTTGTTGAAAGTGGCCTTAAATCTTCTCTGAACCGAGGTGCAGTTGAGATAACTGAATAAATGAAAGGGTGAAGATGCAACCTATTACCACAGATGCTTACTGCTGGGGGTCTCACCATCATTTCAGACGTCCCTCTTCCCTGGGCCTTCTGCAGCCCCGCCCTCCTCAGTGACAGTTACTCAGCTGTATCCAACCCTTTTTGACCCCCTCGATGGTAGCCCACCAGGCTCCTCTGTCCATAGGATTCTCCAGGCCAGAATACTGGAGTGGGTTGCCATTTCCACCCTCCTCAGATGCTTCCTAAATAGGAGTCAATTTGAGAGAAATAGGAGATTCTGGCAATCTTTGCTCATGTTCCCCAAGGATTTGGGTACAAGTGATTGGGAAGTGAACCAGGGTGACCGTGATGGGGTGGGACAGGGAGAAGAGCCAGTCAAGAGTCAAGAGTGTGTCAGTGAGCGGGTGAGTTTGGGAGTAACTGGGGCTTAGAACATTCTGAGATCTGTGCCTGGCTTCATGCCTCAGGATCGTCCCATCAAGCAGGGGCAGCTGGGACGTTCACCTTCCAACTGTTGCTTCTCAATGATTTACGGTCCCCCGCTCCACCTCCAGGTAGTATCTGGAGCCAGATACTACCTTCAGGCGGAGTCACAGGATGCTATTTGCAGTTGATGCCAGGTGGGTCAAGGGTATATGGAGAGGGACTTCCCTTGTGGTCCAGTGGTTAAGAAGCCACCTGCCAATGCAGAGGACCCAGGTTCGATCCCTGGTCCGGGAAGATTCCAAATACTGTAGGACAATGAACCCCTTCGCCGCAACTACTGAGCTCGAGCACCCTAGAGCCTGTGATCTGTGACAAGAGAAGCCACGGCAATGAGTAGCCCCTGCACCGCAACTCAGGAGTAGCCCCTGCTTGCTGCAACGAGAGAAAAGCCAGTGTGCAGCGACAAACACCCAGCGCAGCCAAAAACAAACAGGCAAACGATATGGGGAGGACACCAGCAGCAGAAGCGTCACCAGCAGCACCGTGTCCTCCCAACAGCAGGCCTGCGGTCCACCCCCGCCCCCGCCCGCAGGGCTCTTCCCAGTGAGCCTGCCACATCCTCTCTTCTCTCCCACTTTGGGTCAAGCTGGACAGCTCACCATTTCTGCTGCTTCCTCCACTGTCTCTGCCTCCTGAATTGTCCTCAGGCGTTTCCTTCTCCTGATCTGTCCTCTCTCCTCTCCCGTCATTTAGGTCCAGCTCAGAAGCTAGTGTGTGTCCCCAACCCCTTCTCTTGATCTCTCTCTCATTCCCGTGGCCTGTTACTTGCCCTCCTGAGAGCATCCATCCAACTGCCCCGTATTTATTCCTGGATGTCCTGTCTCCCCAGCTAGCCTTGGGCTCCGAGAGGACACGGATGGTCAGAGCTGCTTCCTCTGTGGGTCCCAGGGTCCGTCACTGGGCTCTGCATGTAGCAGATGTGCACGGAACACTCAAGGACTCTCACTTTGCCGACGGAGATGCGGACCCAAGAAGCAAAGCGACTTAAATCCCAAAAGCCTTATGGAGCACCAACAGCAAGCTGAGTCATGCGTGTGTGCTCAGTCCTGCAGCCATGTCCGACTCTTTGCAACCCTACGGACTGTAGCCCCCAGTCCACAGGGTCCATGGGGATTCTCCAGGCAAAAATACTGGAGTGGGTTGCCACACCTCCTCCAGGGATCTTCCCAACCCAGGGATCCAACTTGTGCCTCTTACATCTCCTACTTTGGCAGGTGGGTTCTTTACCCACTGAGCCGTGGGAAGCCCATAAGCCGAGCCGCATACACGGAAATCCTGGGCTAGGACTTGTTGATCAGAAAGAGGTGACCACTTTGTCCCTGCCCTGCGGGAGTGTCCAGTCCAGCCACGGAAAGAGTGACCTGTGTCAGCGCCTGAGGACTGGCACTCATTCACGTGTCCAGAGCACAGTGGGGAGTCCTGCCATGTGTTGGGAATGCAGGCATTTGAGGATGACCAAACCAGGTTTCCTCAATGGCTCAGCAGGTTAAAGAATCCACCTGCCAGTGCAGGAGACTCAGAAGACTCAGTTTCGATCCCTGGGTTGGGAAGATCCCCTGGAGAAGGAAATGACAATACTCTGCCTTATTCTTGCCTGAAAAATCCCATAGATAGAGGAGCTTGGTGGGCTACTGTCCAAAGGGTTGCAAAGAGTTGGACATGACTGAGCGAGCAAGCAAGCAAACCAAGCCCTGTTGGCTCAGCCACTCGTGGGACTGGGATGCAGGAAGCCTGGAAACCTAGGCATCCCTCCTTGCCCTCAGTTGTCCATTGAGGACACCAGGGCAGCCCGGGAGAAGAGGACCACTCGGAGGATCAGGGGTCAGTGGGCAACCTGGGCAGTCGAGGATGAAGTAGCTCAGAGAAGTGAGAGATCCAGGAAGACTTCTGGGAGGAGGTGAGTTGGGGATGAGATATGGAGAACAAAAAGGAAGGGTTTCTGGCTGCCCCAGCCCTCAGGGACCATGGCCTTTTCTTGCCTCAGTTTTCCTTTCCTCATTTTCCTGTGAAGGCCTGGTCTCCCCAGATTCCCTGGGAACTCACAGAGCCTCCTCAGGAGGCTCTACAGCATGAGATGCAAGGATGTTGAAGCCCTGAGTGATGTTGAATAAATCCTTCCCTTTCTCAGGGTCTCAGTGTTCTCATCTGTTAAATAGGTTCATCACCCTCATCGCCCAAGGTTTGCTGGGAGGGAAGGAGACAATTTGTGGTTTCTGAGCCAGGGGAAGGCAAAACTCCTTAGCGGTCACACCACCAGCCCCCTCATTTCACAAAGGGGAAACTGAGTCCTGGAGAGGCAGAGGGCCCTCTGTCAGGCTCAATGAGACCCCATCTGGGCCTGAGCTTTCAGGATGATGGCAATGAGCTCCTAACCAGCAAAGTGGGGTTCCTCCGCAAGCCAGGGGGGTCCCCACTTGAGGGTGTGTGAGCTGTCTTCTTCTTTGGCACCTTAGAAATGTCCACTGAGGGGCATTATGCAAAGGAGCCCGGCTCAGAGATGCTTATCTGAACCTCAGCAAGGTTCTATGTTAAAAATAGCAGGAGGATGAATTAGCTTTGCAGTTGGAGGAGGGCAGCGGGCCCTGTGCCTTGCGGGGCTCCAGGCTCCTGGGTCCCTGGTAGGGCATCCAGGCTTCAGACCCTGGGCCCAGCTCTGACAGCCTGGGGTCCCCACTGCAGTTGGGCTCCCACGAGTCTTTGTTTTTTAATGGTTTGGCAGCATGGGGTAGCCTGTGGGATTCTTAGCTCCTGGACCAGGAATCGAAGCTGCACCCCCTGCATTGGCAGCGTGGAGTCTTAACCACTGGACCACCGGGGAAGTCCCCGCCCACAAGCCCCTTTTGCACACTGGACACCCGAGCAATGATTCTAAATATCAGATCTGACCCCATTGCTCTTCTGTATACAACCTGCTGTGGCTGTCCGTTGCCCTGAGACTTACCCTCAGTCCCGCACTCAAGTCCTATCCTGCCTGCTCCCTCGGACTCTTCTCCCACCAAATCCTCAGGGCTCCCTGGAGCTCCGGCCCAGGGACCGTCCTTCCTGATCATCCCCTCTGCGAGCAAACGCCGGGAGACGGTGAAGGACAGGGGAGGCTTGGCGTACTGCAGGCCACGGGGTCACAAAGAGTCGGACATGACTGAGCAACTGCACAACAACAGCTCTGCGCCTGCACTCAGAGCCTTTGCACGGGCCGTTCCTGCTCCTGCGGGAGCCGCGTCTCCTTCCCACCAGGAGAGCTACGTCATCCTTCACTTCAGCGGCTCAAAGGCACCTTCTCGGCGCCTCCAGGCCAGCCAGGCTGGCTGGCTGTCTCCGTTCTTCCAGAGACTTCTCCTCTAGAGTCTGCCTTAGAATGGATGCATCTGTGGGTCTAACCACCCCGGGGCGCTACATGCTCCCCAAAGTCGGAGGGGCCTCCTCTGGACCTGGCCCTGCCCAGAGGCAGCTCTTCTGCACAGAGCATGTTTGGGGGAGTGGAGGGGTGTCAGAAATGACTGCAGGCCTCCCTCCAGGGCTGGCCGAACAGACCTGGGTTGACTTTGGGTCCCTCACCCTGGCCTGTCCTCAAGGACAGCAGAGGGTGGAGAGGGGAGCGAGGAGAGAGGCTGGTTATTAATTAAAAAGCAAGTCATGTGTAGGTCCTGCCTCGTTCCAATAAAAAGCCATCAAGGGTATTTAATTACCAGATCTAGTGATAGATGCGAGGTAGGTTGACTCAGGCCAGGTAAGGATGCTGGCGGTCAGAATGTCAATGAATGCCCAGCCTCCGTGGCTCAGGCCTGGGCCGAGGCGGGGGGCTGGGAGCTGAGGGGCACCCTAGGTGGGCGTCGGTGATGAAAATAACCCCCCACTGCCAGTTCCCTCCTGCCGAGTTTCCTGAGTTCCAGGCGAGGCCCACGTGACCGCTTTTATGTGCTTTCTGTCATTTCACTCCCTCCAGCCTCGTGAGATTGGTTCTATTTTTATCTCCCTTTTTCAGCTGGGGCCATTTGGGCACAGAGAGGTCTCGTAACTTGACAAGGTCACACAGCTAGCAAGTGGCCACGTGAGGACACCAGTCAAGGCTCTTAAGCACAGGGACACGAGGACCTAGCATGCCCCTGTGATGCTGGCTAGGGTCATCAAGAGGCCCCTCGTTGCACAGGTGGGGAAACTGAGGCAGGAGAGGGCATCACTTGCCAAAATCATACTGCACATTGGTGGGATCGAAACCTTGTCCCTGGATGCTCCGTCCAGGATTCTCTCTCTTCCTCAACAGCTAAGTGCATGTGGTGGGGGATCCAGCCAGGATGGAGGGGCTTCAGGTGGGCCAGGGTCTGGGGGCCAGGGCCGCCTGTCCAGTCCCATCTTCCTCCACACCTCCCGGTTCCTCCCCTTGCCACCTCCCAGAACCCTCAGCAGCCCAGTCCGGCTGAACCAGCCCAGTACTTCTCTGGGTCAGGCCTGGAAGACGGTCTCAGCCCAGCCCTGGTCCCAGTGGAATTAAAATAGGCCTGACCTAAATACAAGCACAATGCCAGTGCTGAAAAGACAGCGGTGTCAACAGAAACGCCAATTGGTAGGAAACCAAGGCACTTGGGGATGAACGTCCCCAACCCCACCCCAGGAAGGGGGCTTGGCCGCCTGACCCGACCGTCAACACCAACAGTTCCTTACCAACAGTTCCTTAAATGCGTGCCCACATCTGACAAAGAGGTGGGCAAGAGAGAAGGACACCTCCCCCCCCCCTCCACCCTGACAGTCTCAGCTCTCATCTCACTCCAGGGAAAATGAGACCCAGAGAGGGGAGGTACCCTACTCAAGGATGCACAGCTCGTGAGCAGCAGAGGTGGGGAGGCAGGTTTCTGGTTTCTGGGAAGGAGGACCAGCCTGGGAGGGTGGGAGGGTGAAGAGAGCAGAAAACGGGCTCCTGAAAACAAAGTTTGGGTCCATGAGGAGGATCCAGTAAGGACGATGCCTTTGACCAGCCTCGGGGTGGGGGCTTCAGGCAAACCCCCAGGGTTCCGCAGACTCCCTTTGGACACCAAAATGAACTGCAGATGGGCACTGATGATGTGTCAACAGGCATAGGACCCAAACCTTGCTCCTTTCAGCAGGACCCACATCCTGGGCCACGCGGGGCCCTGAGCTCAGAAGGGTTCCTTGCTCGTTAAATGCTCTGTTGTTGCCATCTTGAAATTCTTAATAGTTCTATCTTTGGATGTGTGTGTGTGTTGTAAGTGAAATCCAACAGGAAAATGAGCATGAGCGGGAACAGAGCGGGTACCCCTTCCACTTGGGCGTGAAGTTCCAGTGGATCCACCAGGAGCAGGACACTCAAAGCAAGTGCTAGGTGAGCGTGCCAGATGAGGGGGCTGCTGGCAACCTGGAGAAGCCCTGCCTTCTGTTCAAACCGGAACTTGTTTCGAATGCAAAAAGAAGACAATGACTCTTTTTCCCCCCCCCCAGTTATTTATTTATTTATGGCTCTGCCGCAGCTTCGTTGCTATGCACAGATTTAGTTGCCCCGAGGCACGTGAAATCTTCCTGGACCAGGAATCGAACCCGTGTCCCCTGCATTGGCAGGCAGATTCTTAACCATTGGACCATCAGAGAAGTCTGAAGGCAGTGATGTTCCAAGAATCACAAAGAACCAGGGAACCCTAACATATCCTTTCTTACTTGCCTGCATGAGCCAAGCACTCATGCTAAAAATGATGGCATAGAAGGAAAAGAAAAGATAGGGCAACTCAGAGTTTCTTTTCCTTTTGGTCCTTCCTTACACATCATAAAGCCAAAGGTCAAGGGAGCTGGTTGAATGTGTGTATCTCGAAAATTAAGAGAGTTGAGTTGGTTTTGCACTGTGTTCCACTATTGGAGTCAGAATAAAATACACAGGCATGTACAAAGCATGATATAAACTGTGCAACTTCAAGGAGATTCCATATATGAGTTAAATGTTCTCACAGCTGCACTTAAAGTTTTATTTACTTACCCTTTAATTTTTTGGCCATGCCTCTCAGCGTGCAACATCTGAGTTGCCCAACCAGGGATCGAACCCGAGCCCCCCGCAGGGGAGGCATAGAGTCTTAACCACTGGACCGCCAGGAGATTCTCCCTTTCAGCTGCATTTAAAACTGGCATCGAACAAGATAAAGACGGATGGTAAAGAATGAAGTGGCACAATGCTAATCATTTAACATTTTCTTAGAATGACATTAAATAGCAAATGTTTTTAAACACCATGATAAGTTGAAAGAGAGACTGCGGAAGAAAGGAAAGTTTCATATCTTAGAACTCTTAAGGACACACTTTTTCCTGCTTGTCGAGCCGCACGCGCCACCCCACGCCTCTGTCTTCACTCTGAAATTCTGTCGCTGGCCCCAGCCCTGGGTGAGGTAGGAAGAGAGGTATGTGCTGTGTGGCTTTCTTTTTCTTTATTCAAGTCTCTGCAAACCTTGCTGAGCAGGGTCAGAGTGCTGTGGGTCCATGGGGGCCCAGAGGGGCCGCTGTCCAACTTGAGATCAGGGACTCCTTCCTGGAGGCAGTGACATGAGAGCTGAGCCAGGGGAGGTGAACAGAAGGCTGGCAGGCTTTGAGGACGCCAAGTGGCCACCCACCTCGGAGCCTTGGGGGTCTCTGAGTGCCTGGCTCTGGCACGTGTGTCCACCTGAGTGGGAGCTGCAAACAGCCTGGCACTGACCCCTGAGGACCCATCATAAGGCGAGCTGGAAAACGGTGTCCAGGGATGGGGGCCCCAGCCCCACAGGCCCATGCCCTACCTAGGTTCATCCACTCCTCATTCAATGAATGTACACCTACTGTACTTCTGGCAGCATTCTGGGCACAAGACACAGAGCAGAAAATGACACAGACTAGAGTCCTAGATGCGTGGGGACAGCTGGTTGGAAATGATCAAGAGCCTGGGGAGGGCTTCGTGGTGGCTCAGTGGTTAAAGAATCCGCCCGCCAGTGCAGGAGACCCGGGTTCGATCCCTGGTCTGGGAAGATCCCACGTGCCACAGGGCAACTAAGCCTGTGTACCACAACTACTGGGCCCAGAATCCGCAACTACTGAAGCCCACACGCCCTAGAGTGCTCAGCCACAAGAAAAGCGGCCGCACTGAGAGGCCCTGGTACCGCAACTCCGCTCACAACTAGAGAGAAGCCGGTGCACAACAGCGAAGACTGAGTATAGCCAATAAATAAATACATAAATTTATTTTTTAAAAAGAGAGAGAGCTTAGGGAAAGATGGTCTCAGCCATCGGTGGCAACAGGAAGCTCCAGGTCCATGCCTGGATGAGCTAGATCTCAGAATAGGAAGCTGTGGGACTCCTCTGATGGTCCACTGGTTAAGACCACAGGCTCCCAATGCAGGTTCAATTCCTGGTCAAGGAAGATCCCATATGCCACATAGCATGACCATAAAAAGAACCAGACATTGTTTTCCAGGAGCTTGGGCAGGTGACCCAGATTCCACAGGTGTCGAGGGTTGCCTCTCAGGAGGGCCCAGGGGGCAGGGACTGGTTGCCTCCAAACACGTGAGACCATGGCTCTGCTTTGGGCAGATGCTGTGCTGGGCGTTAAGTGTGATGAGTTGACCGTGGAAGCAACCGCACACCACTGAGCCCGGGTGAGCTGAGGGTGGCCTGGGCATCAGCCCTGGTCACCTGCTCATAGCCTGTCCAACCACCCAGGCCTGGCTCAGTAGGTGTAGACCTCCAGTGTGTCTGTCCTACCAGGTCCCTGGCCTGCCTCCCCGAGGGCCCTTCAGAGCTGGAGGTGAGGGGCACTTGTAGATGATGCCATGGAGGCTTACACGTGCCAGACAGAGTGCTGATCGTTCAGATGCACTGACTCATTGCCCTCCCTCCTACGGCACCGCCTTGCGGTGGGCAAGCTCCTCATCCCCATTTGATCAGTGTGGTCATTGATGCACAGAGAGGTGAGGTTATTTGCCCAAAGACACACAGCTAGCAAGGGCCGCAGCTGGGATTTGCACTGCTAACCATCAATCTGAACAATCTCTTTCTCTTTATCTCTTGGCTCCCTTAGGTTCTGGCTTAGATGGCCCTTTTTAGATCATTTTGGATGAAGCCCAGGGGAATCCATTCGAGTGTTAGATAACTCCTCCTATTTTGAAAAAAAAGAAAGCAGGTTCAGAGAGGGAAAGGAATTTGCCTGCAGTAGCACAGCAATTCCTGACTCCCTACTCCAGAGAAGAGCCAACAGTCCCATGCTGGCACCCAAAGGATACTTCCCTTTAGAGATCTCAAAGGTCCCTCAGCCTCTTGGGATCTGGGAGGCGGGAACTCCAAGACTGGGCAGTTTGTGCTGATGGGGGAGGAGGAGGCTGAGATCTCACTGCACTCAGCTTGCTGGCTGCAGGGCGCAGCCCTGGAGTGGGACCCTGGTTATGGGGATGCGAGGGGAGATTCTGAGGGTGAGACCCTGGCTCCCTGCGTCTGTGTACCCTCCTCATCTCCTGAACAACAAGAACACACGTTTCGCCCACTGCTCTGCCTTCCTTGGGGGCCAGAGCTGATGAGTTTGTTGAATGTATTCCTTCGAATTTGCTCCCCGGATGGCTTTGCCCTGCCCTCCCTCGTCCATCAGCCCAGCCCTGAAGATACAGCTCCTGCAGGTCTCCGACTATGCAAGGTCTCCACTTGAACTTCAAATGGGCAGTGCTCCGTTTACCCCCTTGCTGCTGAAGCCAAGTCCATTTTCTGTGACCTTGGCCTAGAGCACCGACCTCCTTTTCTTAATTACCATTGACGTGAGTTCAATCGAATGAACATTCCCACCTTTGATGCACTTTCTGGGAAGGGTCCATCCTGAGTTCTGGGCCCAGGGCCTCCTGGGTGACATTCTTTTCCCGAGGGGATGGTGGGGAAGGCCAGAGGAAGCTTGGAGGGCGGGGGTTGCGGGAGCATCTTCCAGGCGGCGGAGACAGGAGGAGGGTGCTGCTTCTTGTATTTATTCTTCAGGCCACAAAAGCACCAGTTAAGTGTGTGTTCAGCGTGACCCTGGCCACAGGCCAAGGTAGTTCCTCCGGGTCGGGCCAGCTTCCAGTCCCTGGAGGATCCCAAGATTGTGCCAACTGCCTGGGACCCAAGAAGTGCCAAGGACCAGAGAGTCACCTGGGTCCCCTGGATTGGGGACGGGATGGACTCTCCCTTGGCGGGGGCAGGCAAAGCGGGCAGAAAGGGGCCTCTGGCCTCAGACGCTCCTCTCGGCTCGACCCAGCTTGCCAAGCATGTGGATCTCAGGCCCTGCCGGTCAGGGCCCCTGAGTGAGGGGACAGAAATAGGCCATCTGTGAGCTTTCCCAGGGCACAAAGTCGTCTCGGCCCACGGCCTCCGTGTGCGCTGGCATTCTCTCCTCATTTATTTATTTTCAGAGCAGGAAAGTGGATTTGCAACGCTCCTTCTGAATGTTTATCCTCGGGGGAATGTGGGACTCATGAATAATACAGCATGCGGGGGGGTGGGGGACTGGGGGCCGGGCGGCTGCGTCCTGTCCTGAAAGGCTCCAAGTCGCCACAGATGGCAGGCCCAGGGCACCTCCTGGCTGTGCCCCCTTGCTGCCCTGTGCGTTTGGACAGTGTCTCTGAGTCTCCGAGGCCCCGGCTATAAGACAGGAGTGCTGGGCCTCGCCCTGCCGCCCACAAGGCAGCGCGTACAAGGCTGGTCTGTCCTTGCCACCACCCTGGCCCTCTCCTGGGTCTCCGCTGTGCTCACTCACAGCCTCATTCTGATTCTCAGAGCCCACCTGTCTTTCCTAGTGAAAGATGCTCAGTCGTGTCCATGAATTCTTCTGGCCAGAATACTGGAGTGGGTAGCCTCCCCCTTCTCCCGGGGATCTTCCCAACCCATGGATCGAACCCAGGTCTCCTGTATTGCAGGCAGATTATTTCACAGCTGAGCCACCAGGGAATCCCTATCTTTTCTAACCATGCACTTAATAGCGTCAGAGACGGACGGTCATTCCACGCTGCTGGAGGCTGGAGGCTTAGGGAGAGCCTGGCCCCGCCGAGACCAAGTGGGCTCAGCTCAGAGTGGACCGGTGGGTGGCTGCAGTGGGCACATCTCCTCCCTGTCCTTGAATGATCCAGGCAGGCTCCTTAAAATGGCTGTTCTTACGTCGAAGGCTCCTGTTCTTGTTCCCACCCTGAGCCTCCAGCCTCATTTCCCCTGGGTAGAAAGGCGGTCCTCTCCTCTGGATGCCAGAAATGTCCCCTGTCCCCGGGGACTGTGCTTGGGGCAGTGGCTCTGTCCTGCCCCTCAACCCTCTGCCAAGACCCCTCAGATCACCCCCAAGTCCCGTGGGACTATCGCCAGTCAAACCCAGCTTGGGAGTGGAAGGACCATCCTTCCTGTCTCCCCTCACCTCCCAAGGGATTCCCTGGTGGCTCAGATGGATAAAGAATTGTCCTGCCCCACAGGAGACACAGTTGGATCCCTGGGTTGGGAAGATCCCCTAGAGAAGGGAATGGCTACCTACTCCAGTCTGCTTGGACCCGGGCAGGCTACAGTCCATAGGGTCACAAAGGGTCAGACACAACTGAACGACTAACCCTTAACACTCACCTCCCAGGTGAGAGCTCCGCAGAGCCCTCTACTGGTGGGGCGACGCCCTGCGGGCTTCCAAATGCTTACCGCTGAGCCTGAAGCAGAAATGATTTAAGGCAGGTGTGGGGGAGGATAGTTGGGGTTAAAAGAGATCAGCAAATGGCCGAGCAGAAGCTGTCTGGGGAGGGGCAGATCGGTTTGGCTGGGAGCGGCTGTGGGGTGGGGACCACCTAACCCCTTGTGACTCCCCGTCCCTGACCCCATCCTCACGCTCTGGGAGGCAGTGACCTCATGCTACCCTCTAGCATAGTATTTACCAACAGTGCTGCAATCGAGCCAGGCAGCTCGGCAATTATAATCATGTTATCATTATTGCTGATAATTCCGATCATAAGCATAAATTATAAACAGGAGCAGGGCCCGGCGGGAGGCGCAGGGAGGCAGGGACACCTCTGAGCCAGGGCATGTGGGAGCTGAGATTGGCCTTCCTCCCCACTCACCCACTCCTCTCTTGTTTCCGGCCAAGGCCAAGCGTTCCCTCCGTAGCCTGGCCCTGTGGTACTGGTGGCCGCAAGTGGCCCTTTCCCCCCAGGGTCCCCGACCATCCTGGCCACCTCACTCCAAGCCCCACTCTGTCTCCCAGAAACTATTACGGTGCAATTATTACAGAGACGGTCGTTCCAAATTGATCTTTCAGTTACTCCACAGCTGCAACCATGGAGACGGCCCCAGCTCAATTACATGCCTCTCTCTGTTCTTGAAAGATTCCAGCGGAGGAGAGTCGGAGGAGGAGGCAGAGAGCAGAGACGGCAGAGACCGAGGCGCAAGGAGAGCTGCAGAGAGCAAGAGATGCGAGGACCGCCAGAGACAGAGAGACAGAAACACAGAGACGCAGAGACAGAGAGAAACGACAGACCCCGGGAGAGCTGGGAGAGACACAGGCTCGGGGAGAGACAGAGAGGTCAGGGAGCATCCCACAAAGGAGCTGATGCGCACAGAGGCAGAGAGAGACGGAGATGAGGAGGGAGAAGGAGAGACCGAGGCCAGGGCAGGCACAAGGACACAGAAACAGACTCACACACACACATCTTGCTGGAGAGAACTTCACGAAAAGACAGCAACAAACAGACGGAGAGTAACGGAGAGAACAAGAGAGAAAAGAGACCAGCAAGTCACGTAACAGCAGACAGATGAGGCCCTTTTCATTCATCCATCCATCCATTTATTCAGCAAACGTTTGTAGAGCTCTGCAGTGGCAGCTTGGGTGCGGGGGACCCCGGAGGCACACCAGGACCTCTTCCCACGTCCGCCCTCACATGAGTTTAATGGGTGAATCAGACAGGCCTCCAATCATTACTCACCCAACGTACAATTCCAACTGGAGCCAGGGCTCTGAGTTTCCCCCTGCTCTTTCCTGAGGGGCTCCGAGAGCCTTGGTGGGGTGGGGGCCAGGTCAGTGCGGTCAGGAAGACTGAGATCTGGAGGAGGGAGAGCTGAGCTGGCGGGGCAGGCAGGGCGCTGGGTTTAGAAGGACTGTGTGTGCAAAGAGCTGCTTGCAAGCGCTGATGCACAAGCAAAGACTTGGCTTCAAGGCCTGGACCAGACCTCCCCTCGGAGGACGGTGTGGTATGGAAGGGTGGTGGGTGAGACAGGGAGACCCTATGTGATGCCTTTTCCTGGAGTTGAGGAGATGCAGCAGAAAATCCTGGGGCAAAAAGGACTATTTTAGCACCTGCTGAGGCCCTGGACCAGTGGGCCCATGGAGTGGAGGCCAGAGGCGGCTGTGCTCTTGGTTCACTATTTCCCATAGGGCTGGAGGACGCGGCCTCGGCAACCCATTCCTCTTCAGGCTGCGCTGGGTGACCCTCTGGCTCCAGTGCCCAGGGCTGCTTCATTGCTTCACAGCCCACACTGCGTGCTCATGCCTGGCCCAGAGCTCCCAGGGGCCACTGGCAACTGCGTCTACAGGATGCCTGCTATACGCAGGGTGCTTTTGTGTGGAATCCCCCATCGCAGGCCTGATATGTCAGGCCTGCCTGGCTGCTGGGCTGGGCACTGGCAGCCTGTGACAGAGGAGCCCATGCGGAGTGCCACGTGGCACAAGGGACGCAGCTGTGGACTGGACCCGCGGGGCTGAGAGTGGTTAAACCACAGATGCCGGAGCCCAGACGACCCTTCAGTGCAGTTCAGTTCAGTCGCTCAGTCGTGTCCGACTCTTTGCAACCCCATGGACTGCAACACGCCAAGGCCTCCCTGGCCATCACCAACTCCCAGTTTACTCAAACTCATGTCCATTGAGTCGGTGATGCCATCCAACCATCTTATCCTCTATCGTTCCCTTCTCCTCCTGCCTTCAATCTTTCCCAGCATCAGGATCTTCTCAAATGAATCAGATCTTTGCATCAGGTGACCAAAGTATTGGAGTTTCAGCTTCCGCATCAGTCCTTCCAATGAATATTCAGGACTGATTTCCTTTAGGATGGACTGGTTGGATCTCCTGGCTGTCCGAGGGATTCTCAAGAGTTCTCCAACACCACAGTTCCAAAGCAAAAGACAACCCTTGGAGAACATGAGAGCTAATGCTCTTCAAACTTAAATGTGTATCAGAAAGAGCTGGGGAAAAAATTCTGACCCTTCCAGTGTCTGAGCCAACCCACCTCTGGAAAGGGTCTAAGCCTGCGCTTTAAAAATATATATATATATTTATTTATTCATTTGGCTGCATCGGATCTTAGTTGCGGCACGCGGGATCTTTCGCTGCGGCGCGCCATCTTCTCTAGCTGTGGGGCATGAGCGCTAGAGCACTTGCAGTTACGCTGCGATGGCTTAGGTGCCCCCACGGCTTGTGGGATCTTGGTTGCTTCATCAGGGATGGAACCCACATCTCCTGCATTGGAAGGTGGATTCTTAACCACCAGGCCTCCAGGGAAGCCCCTGGACCTGCGCTTTTAACAAGACTCATGAGGGGGAAATTGAGGCCGAGGCGCCCCCATCCATCTGAGCCGAGCTCAGACAGAAGATGCCACAACACCAACCCCCAGTTCCAGCTCGTCCACTTGCCACACCTGGGCCCCAGCCTTGTGTCAACCACGGGGCTGGGGCTGAACTCACCGAAGGCCTTGGGGTCTGCAGATGAGAAAACTGAAGCTTGGAGAGAAGAAACTACCCAAATGATGCAGCTGAGTTTCTGATCTTGCTGTGATCAAGACTTGCAGCCTGGGGTGGGGGTGGGGTGGAGAGCCCGTTTTTGGCTGCTGGTAGTCCCTCTCCGCACCACCCTCCATGGACACATGCGCAGAGAGGAAGTCCCCCTGAAGCTTTTCTACTGACTTTGCTCTTTTCCTATAGTGTCTGGGGAAGTTGCTTTGAAGTGTGTTTTCCCCTTGTTTTTTCCTCTTCTGGCCCTGAAGTTGTTCTAAATCTTCACTAATTTATAACTCTAAATTTGCTTAGCAGAGCAGCGTCCTGGTACTGCTGTTTCCTGCTGGGGGTCGGGGTCTGGGTGGGGGTGGGAGGCTGGCAGGCCAGGATCTAAGAAGCAGGGGCCCCTTGTGGGAGATGACACGAGGGGCAAAGGCTTTGCACCCACCTCGTTCCAGCTCCTTCAAATTGGGATCATGAAAGACTGGCTTCTGGGAGGGAAGATGGAATGGTAAACTTGACTGTGTTTCTCAGGGACCTCCCTGAGCCTGTGTCTTCCATGGAATGGGCATGATGTTTAGCACCATGCCTGGCTTACTGTGGGCTTCCCAGGTGGTGCTAGTGGTAAAGAACCTGCCCACCCATGTAGGCATTATAAAAGATGCGGGTTCGATCCCCAGGTCAGGAAGATCCCCTGGAGGAGGGCATGGCAGCCCACTCCAGGATTCTTGCCTGGAGAATCCCATGGAAGGGCCTGGATGGCTATATAGGTTGCAAAGGGTCAGACATGACTGAGCGACTTAGCACAGATACTGGCTTAGAGTAAGCATTCAGTAAATGAAAGTTACTGGCTTCCGGTTTTGTTTTTTTGGTTTACAGGATTTTGGTTCCCTGACCAGGGGTTGAACCCAGGCCTATGGCAGTGAAAGCACCAAGTCCCAACCACTGGATTGCCGGTATAAGTGTGAAATCGACTCTGATTTCAAAGACTTTAGTACAATAAAAAGAATTAAAAATGTCTCCAAAAAAGTCTCAACTTTAAAAAACATTACATGTTGAAATGAACACATTTTGGGTTGTCCTTGTTTAGTCGCTCAGTCGTGTCTGACTCTTTGCGACCCCATGGACTGTAGCCCACCAGGCTCCTCTGTCCATGGAATTCTCCAGGCAAGAATACTCTAGTGGGTTGCCATTTCCTTCTTCCAGGGATCTTCCCGACCCAGGGATCGAACCCTCATCTCTTGCACTGGCAGGCAGATTCTTTATCACTGAGCCACCGGGGATCACTGGGTTACATCAAATATATGACTAAAATGAATTTCACCTAGTTCTTTTATTCTTTTAATGCAGCTACTAGGAAATTTAAAATTTCCTCCGGGGTGCGTGCTTGTGGCTCACGGCCTATGTCTGTTGGCCTGGGCTGCCATAGACTATACACCAGAGCCAAACCCTGGGGCCTAGGGGCTGGGGTTGCTGATCTACCTGCTTGTGTTGTGAACAGAAGACCTCCTTGCATCCCAGGCGTCCACCCCAGCTTGCCAGGGTGCCTGAAATCCCAGGACTAGGGCTTTGCTTCTGGGGGTCTGTAAGATTCTAGTTGGTTCCTCTTCTGATCAGATGCCCCAGTGAGGGAAATGGTTCCTACCCTGAGCAGTTTGGGTGAGCTAGCGAACAAAAATCTGGGAGGATGGGGCCCAGGCAGGGGATGAAAGGAGATGCCGGGAGGCCTGGGGAATGGTCTTTTGTTGGTGGAGGGGGTTGGAAATCTAGGTCACAAACTTGGGAACCTCAAGCAAGCCCATCACCAACCCTTTGTCCCTTCACAGCCCTCAAACCATTCGAGCACCCTAGCTGTGTGAGTATGTGGTTGCTTCAGTTGTGTCCAACTCTTTGCGACCCTGTGGACTGTGGCCTGCCAGGCTCCTCCGTCCGTGGGATTCTCCAGGCAAGAATACTGAAGTGGGTTGCCATGGCCTCCTCCAAGGGATCTTGCTGACCCAGGGATCAAACCCACGTCTCCTGCATTTCCTCTGTCCCCTGCACTGCAGGCAGATTTTCTACTGCTGAGCCACAGGGGAAGCCCCCCCCTAGCTGGTAGGGATAACATTTAATATCTAGACTTACAGATTCTCTGCTCACCTTGCTTGCCCTTGTTTCATGGATCCTGCATGCTGCCTTGAAAGCACATTTCCATACATTGAATCTCTTTTCCCTTTGGTTTCCAAGATGGAATAAGAGATAGGTGACTCTGAAGAGAAATTGGAGTAGTTAAATCCAGAAACCATTCGAGTCTCACTTTTAAAGGCTAAATAGTAATTATCAGATAAAATCATCATCCTGGAAATCCAAAGAAAGCCAAGGAGAAGGCAGAAAAGAATGGCAGGTGGGGGGCTGGGAGACCTTGAAGTCCACCCCGTCCGTCACTCACCGCTGGGCTGCTGTGGGTCAGTGCTGTCCGGCTCGGGACTGAGGGATGCTTACCTGTAAGATGAAGGCATTGGGCTCACCATCCTCAGCTTTGGTCCCTGTGGTCACATCCAGGGCAGCCAAGCCCCTGGCTTCCTCTGGGCTTGCCCCAGGGTCAAAGAAGAGATATCCTGATGGAGATGACTAGGCTGTCCTATCCACACCCCCTCCTACCCCAGAGAGTCTCCATTCCAAGGAACAAGGAGCCAGAAGTGGCCCAGAATGATGGGAAAGGAAACTGTGCAAGAAGGTAGGGATCTAGGCTGGGCCCAAACCCCAGGGGAGCAGAGGGCAGAGTTCACAGGGCAGTTCACTCTGGCGGCCTGTCTGCTGGTCAGAGACCCTGCACCACACATGCTGGGCCAGGGAGCTCCCGGGCTAATGGGGGGACAGAGTGCCCAGATGCCCTGTCACTTCCACACATGATCCACCGCTCTAGACTCCCATCTGTGAAAAGGGGACTGGCAGGCCCACCTGGTTAAATGAAAGAAGGTGTAGAAAGGGCTTTGTAATGGGAGTAATCTTGGGGGGTTTTTGTTGTTGCTTTTTAAAGATTTTTTGATGTGGACCATTTTAACAGTCTTTACTGAATTTGTTACAATATTGTTTCTATTTTCTGTTTTCCTTTTTTGGCCAGGAGGCATGTGGGTCTCAGCTCCTTGACCAGAGATCCAACCTCCACCCCCTGAACTGGAAGGTGAAGTCTTAACCATTGGACTGCCAAGAAAGTCCCGACCCTGTGGCTGTGAGGGAGTTAGGAGGAAGGAGGAGAGAAGAACCCTGGTTTCCACATCTACATACATAGAAGGGGGACCTGACCAGGCCAGGGCAAGGATGGGGCAGGGCCAGTGCAAAGGAGCTTCATAAAGGCGGCAGGAGACGTTCCTGTAGGGGGGAGGTAGCCACTGGCAAGGACTTCTCAAAAAACTCCCCTCTCTGCTTAAACAGCTGTTGCTGCCCTTCCCAGGGGAAGGAATTGAACTTGACAGAAATGTGAATGTCCATGACCTTGTCCTTAGAATCCCACCTCTTTATGAAGAGCAGTTCAGCAAAAACTCCAAGTCTGACTTTGCCCCTAGATGAAACCAACAAATTTTAAAAATGAGAACTGTCTTTGGAAATTTCTTGGCAGTCCAGGGGTTAAGACTCTGTGCTTCCACTGCAGGGGGTACCAGTTTGATCCCTTGTCGGGGAACTGAGATCCTGCAAGCCACACGGTGCTGCCAAAAAAAGAAAAAGAGGGGGGAATCGCCCTTTATTAAGCACCTGCTACACACCAGGCTCTTTGATAAACGCTTTCCTGTATAATATGTCATTTAACCCTCATAGCAATCATGTGAAGAAAGGACTACCTTGGCTCCATTTTACAGGTGGGCAAGCTGAGGCCCAGAGAGACCAACCAACTGGGCCTAGGTCACACAGCCAGTGAACGTGGAGCCAGCGGTCATACCCCAGTCACACCCTACTGAGTGGGACCTGGACATGGTAGGTCAAGGCCTTCTGCCCCCAGTCTTGGCCTGGGTGAGGTTGGGGGCAGGCAGGCTGTTGCCTCTGGGAGGAGCAGCCCAGAGGCCAGAGGCAAGAGGGCACATTTCCCTCCCAGCACTTCACTTACATGTCCGCCGCTCCTGATTCTGCCTGCAGAGGGCAGTCCTGAGCACACACCTGGCTTCAGTTCCTTTAAGCCCTGGGGTCCAGAGGTTTCTGGCACTCTGTTCCTGGACTTCAGGTACAGGAAGCGTTCTATCCAGAAACCAACAGCCCCACCAGCCAGCCCTTCCTTCCTGGGACCAGCTTCCCCCAGCTGGGCCCACTGAAGCCATGCCTAACCCCCAAATCCTCATGGTAATGGAGGGAGCATTAGTCAGTGGGACAAACAAGGGCTAAGGAGCCAGACGAACAACGACCCCCCCATGCTATATGTCCGGAAACAGTCACTTCAGCTCACTGTGAAATGAGGCCAGTAGGACAGCCCTTGCAGGGTTCAGGTCAGGAACAGACACCGAGGTAGTATGCCTCAGTTCAGTTCAGTTCAGTCGCTCAGTCGTGTCCGACTCTTAGTAGACCCTTAACTAGCATGCCCTTTGAGAGGCTGTTGCTGAACCACGAAAAGACGCTGGGATTCTTGGCCTCCGGAGGAGAGGAATTTAATCTGGGGCCAGAGATGAGGCTTGATTGCTCAGCGATTTTGTGTAATAAAGTTTTATTAAAGTATAAAGGAGATAGAGAAAGCTTCTGACATAGGCATCAGAAGGGGGCAGAAAGAGTATCTCTTTGCTAGTGTTAGCAGTGGAGTTATATACTCTCCAGTGAATCAAAAGAATGTCTGGAGGTTGTAAAGACCTCACCAGACCTACTCCCATAATTTACATTTTAAGATAACAGAATTAGCCAGGAGGTTTAATCCAGAGACTGTCCTCAGGCAGGATACATTATTGTTATATAATCCTTGTAAAGACCTCACAGACCTACTCCCATAATTTACATTTTAAGATAACAGGTTTAGCCAGAAGGTTTAATCCAAAGACTGTCCTCAGGCAGGATCCATTATTGTTATATAACCCTAAGGAATGTAGAAGGAAAAAAGTTTGTTCTTTCTTCCTCCTTGAGAATTCCAGACCCCTCTCTCCTTGGGGACACCTAGACTTCTTATCAACCTGCCTAGGAAATGACTCTCTCACTGTTACCCACCGAGGCAACTCTGTGGTTGACTCAGGGGCTGTGGGAAGGGGAGAAAACCGAGGCTCTGAGGGGTGAATTGCCTTGCCCAAGGGGACAGGTGGTAAGAGGAAAAGCCAGGATTTGAGCCCACACAGTCAGGCTCCAGACCCTGGCCCTTCCCCTTAGACACTCTGCCACACCAGGGCCAGCACAGGGTGGGTAGGGATGTGCATCTGAGGGGGACCACAAGACAGGGTGCCTCTAAGTGTCCCCAGGCGTCAGGGTGACAAGGGGGATGGCGGGTGTCCCCAAGAGGGCAGGGGTGGCGTGGGATGGAAGGGTGTCTGTGGCCTCATTCCCAATCCCCTGCTATGGCCAATACCCTCTGTGGGCAAAGTGTTCGGTGGGCACAAGGGGCCCCTCTTGGCTTGGCCCTTATGGACTTCGCTGGTGGCTCAGACGGTAAAGCATCTGCCTACAACGCGGGAGACCAGGGTTCGATCCCTGGGTTGGGAAGATCTCCTGGAAAAGGAAATGGCAACCCACTCCAGTATTCTTGCCTGGAAAATCCCAAGGATGGAGGAGCCTGGTGGGCTACAGTCCATGGGGTCACTAAGAGTCAGACACGACTGAGCGACTTTACCTTCTTTCACTTGGGTTGGGCACAGTGGACATGGGCCTGCCAGGGAGAAGCTCTGTCTGGTGGGCTGGCCAAGGGAAAACCAGACCAGCCAAGGTGAGCCTTTACCAAGCGCCAGTTGTGTGCCCAGAAGGGTGGGTGGGCTTTGCTAGGACCTCGTAGATTCTCAGTCTGGCTCTCTCCCTGTAGGTCAGGCACTCCCTGGGGTGGCGGCCTGCCTGTCCCTCCCCACTGTGTCCAGCATAGCCAGGGTCTAGCACAGGGCTCGGGACACTGTGGTGAATCTCCAGGCTCCTCCCGGGGACTTAAGATGCATGCTCTGCAGAAGATGGGAGGTGTGCTTCTGACTCGTAGGGAGGCTGGTATGGAGGGGAAGGGGGTGGCAGAAGCCTGGGAAGGAGCGCTGCCCAGACAAGATGGGACCTGGCATGTCCAATCGGATCAGCTGCGACCTTGGGATTGTCACTGCCTTCCTTCCCATCCCAGGGGACAAAGGCTGAAGGAGGCACCCGGGCCACGCCACTGAGGGAAATAACCTGGGCACGGCAGAGGTGACCAGCTGCCGCCACTTCAGTTTCCCCAGCGCGCGGGCCCCGGCGTCTCCGGGGATCCTCCCAGCGCCCGCCGAGTGACCTTGACCCTCCGGGCCCGGCTCCCGCGCCCGGGGCGGGGGTGAGGGGGGTCTCCGGGGACGAGTCCTGGTTTTCTAATCCGTCGGGGCGGCGGGGCGCAGAGGAGGCGGAGGGGCGCCGCGGGCTGCCAGGGGGCGTCGGGGCCGCCCCTCCCGCGGGCCCCCCTGTGTTGGCGAATGAGGTCAGTTGTGCTACCCGGGCGGCGGCGGGCGCCAGTGTGGGAGCTGAGGGGGGCTGGGCAGGCCGCGGCCCCCGCCCCCCCAACTCTCCCACACCTCCGCCTTGCTGGGGCCGAGGCGATCTCCTGGCCGGTGCCCCCCCCACCCACTCACAGGCTGAGTCCCATACAGCCAGTACTGCTCCAACACAGTGGTTCCTGCTGGGGTCCCTGGGGAGGGAGGCTGGTCTGAGTGGTGGCCCCTGGGCACCTGATCGAGTGCAAGGCAAGGAGGCTCAGAGGATAGCAGTAGGGGGTCACAAAGGTTTCAGAAGAGCAAGTTGGGGATGCCCTGTCTGTGGGTGGTCTCTGAGTTCCCGCAGATGGGTGGGAGGCCCGCGGAGCGGCTCGATGCCTCCCACCACCACCACCACCACCACCGTCCTGAGTCTCTGGGGACGAAGGGTCCTGGGTGGCCCAGCCTGTGGCCAGGAAAAGGGAAGGTTCCCTGGCCTGGGCCCCGGACAGAGGGGAACTGTACCTCTGAGAGTTCTGCCCTCCTGGCTTTGCTGGACGGGGGCTCAAGCCCTGGACATCCGGCCCTGGGACCCAGGCTCCCAAGACTAGACGTGAGGTGGGAGGCCCCCGGGTCCCAGTCACAGCCCGAGTGAGGAGGCCCGGCATGTAGGGGTCCCCTCGCCGGGTCACGCATGGAGTATGCTGCTGATGAGGTGGGCAGGCCTGGACAGGAGTGGGCATTTGCAGGGGCTCCTCTTCCTGCTCACAGCGGAAGGAAGGGGTGGCCAGAAGCCGCCCGACCCCGCTGGCCCTCGTCTCCCTCGTGTTCGGTTGCACCCGTGGTGGGGACTGCTGCTCCCCGCTACTGACTCGGGGTCTCGGGACTGGGGAGGTGCCTCGGAGCAACCCATTTATTTCAGCAGCGTCATTCCCAAAGGGAAAGGGCATAAGCATCGATTATTTATTCAGCGTGAGAAGGAGGCAGTGGTGGCAGGCAGGCTTGTGACTGCTGGCAGGGAGGGGCCGGGCACAAGGGCAGCAAAGATGGGGGCCGTCAGGTCAGGAGCAGGGGCCCAGGAGGGTGGAAGTCACCCTCTGCCTTCTTCTGAACAGGGACCTGTGGACCAAGGGACAGGCCTGGCTGCGAGAGGATGGGATGTCGGAATCCCCAACCTGCTTTGGGGATGTGGGGAGCTTCAGACCACACCCCATCCCGTAGCCTGCTCTGAGGGTGACCTAGAAAGTTGTGGCTCTGACTCAGAGGGTCCCAGAGGACCCCAGCGGAGGAGACGAGGGTGCCCGCTCATTCAAAATGTGGGAGGACCTGGGAAGAAAGCTTGCAAAACTGGGTCTGGAAGATAGCACTGGAGGGGCAGGCTTAACCTACTTAGGAGGACTGTTTTCTGGATGCCGGAGGAAGGGTCATGCATTTGCAAGTGTGCTTCATTTGTTCATTTCAGGCAGTCTCCGCAAGCTGCCAGTTGTCAGTATCTGACGCTTGCAAATAGTCGGGAGGGCAGACATCCTGATAGGGGTCCGGGAGGCACCTGTTTGTGCAGCCTCCCTGGGTGTCCCCCGCTTGGCACCGGCCTGTTGTTGGAGACCCCAGGTGATGTGGTGGGTGACAGCTTGGGGCTCTCGTGTCCTCAGCCTGACCTTGGAACCGAAGACCGTATCTGCCAGTCCATCCTCATTCTGGGTTCTGGTTCGAGCCCTCTGGCTCTCCTCCGGCCCCCCACTGCCTCCTGGGCCCACTCTTTGAAAACTGCACCTTTCCTGAAAGGCCTTTGCTTCTGCTATTCCTCTGAACCTCAGGGCTTCCTCCCACCTGAGGGGGCGGGGCTTCCTTGAATGGCCCTCCCTGCTTAGGATGAAGGTGGGTGGGGCTGTAGAATTTGCCTTTCTCCCCTCCTCTGTCAGGACTCAGCTGGCTCTCAGGTCCTCGGGCTGGAAACCTGCCCAGGAACATCCCCAGGACTGGCCAAGGTGCTACCTCTGTGTCCCCATGACATCCTGTCCTTCCCCTTCCCGGTATTGATCTCACTCAGGAGTTACACGTCCCCAATTGTCCTGGGGAGGGACAGGGACCGAGGCTTGCTTTCGGGTCCATGGTGCCCTGGGTGGTTGTTCCATCACTAAGTCGGTGTCCCCCTCTGTTGACCCCACGGACTGCAGCACCGCCCAGCTCCCCTCTCCTCCTCGTCTCCCGGAGTTTGCTCAGATTCAAGTGCTCAGTGTCACTTGAGTCAGTGACACTACCCATCTCATCCTCTTCGGCTCCCATCTCTTTTTGCCTTCACTCTTTCCCAGCATCGGAGTGTTTTCCAATGAGTCGGCTTTTAGCATCAGGTGGCCAAAGTGTTGGAGCTCCAGGACTGCTCCCCAAATACTTGCTGAGTGAGCAAATGAATGAATGAATGAGATCCTGCCCCAGGGTCTGAATAGCTAAGCAGGCTGTCTCGTGTTGTTCCTGAACTCCCATCTCTGGGGTAGGTCCCCACAATGGTGGGACCCCGAGGATCTTTCCCCAAGCTTCCTGCCCCACATCCTCTGGGAGGTTCCTCCCCCCATTACCCCAGACCTGAGCCTGGGGCTCTGTTCCCCAAGTGTCATCCATGCAGTTTCTCTCGGTCCATGCCATCTGTGGGCATCTCTGTCTTTGTTGCCTGGCAACCAGGGACACAGCCACGTTCCTTGGGACAGACCAGCAGTGTGCGCCCAGGAACAGGACCTGCAGGGTTAATTCACTAGTCCTGGTGAGCAGAGTGGGACTGAGGACCTAGGGCTCAGGATCTCCCAGGGGTGTGTGTGGGGCCCGTGAGATACAAACCCTTATGGAGAGCGGAAGGTGGAAGGGTTGTTTTCTGTGGGAGAGGTGAAGGAGACGAACCTGGTCAGAAAACAGAGACAGGTCACCCTGTTGGTGACAGGGTGACAAGAGAGACTTATGGGCGTAAGTGTTGAGTTGCCCAGCTGAGTCTCAAGGGGAGCCAACTTCGATGGGGCATCCAGGGTCCTCACTGGCAGGGATGTCTGGCTGGGACCGTCTCACTGGGGTCAATAGTTTGCCATTTCAAGCGTTTTTTTTTGCATTTGAGATTTTTCCCACATAGCGTGTGGGATCTCAGTTTCCCGACCAGGGATCCGACCCCTGCTCTTTGCATTGGAAGCCCAGAGTCTTAACCACTGGACCTCCAGGGAATTCCTGATAGTTTGTCATTTCAGCTGCAGTACCATGGGTTATGTTCGATGACAGCAAGGGGGCTCAGAGCCCTGGGGGAGGATGGCATCCAGGGCACCGCCCTTCTTCACTTTGGGGTGAGTTAGGTGTCCTGAATGAGCTGGGGGAGGCTGTGCTTTGTCCAGGCGCTGGCTGGGGGTGACCGCTGGGGGTGTGTCAGGCAGGGCACAAACCTCTCATTCCAGACACCCTTCCTCTTGGTCCCAAGCTGGGCCTGGCTGCCCCAGAGCTATTTGTGTGCCCACCTGTCCCCCTCCTTCAGGACCACCTGCTCCGGGTGGCCTGATTTAGCCAGTTAAAATAGGGACGTCCGGTTAAATTTGGATTTTGGTTAACTGACGGATAATGCAGTATGGGGGCTACGTGCATCTGTACTAAATCACTTCAGTCATGTCTGAGTATTTGTGACTCCGTGGACTGTAGCCCGCCAGCCTCCTCTTGTCCATGGGATTTTCCAGGCAAGAATACTGGAGTGAGTTGCCATGCCCTCCTCCAGGGGATCTTCCCAATCCAGGGATCGAACTCGCGTCTCTTACATCTCCTACATTGGTGCCTCCTGGGAAGCCCGTGGGGATTATAAATGACACTACAGATTTGCTTGTTTAGCTGAAGTGTAGACTGAATTGGCGGTCTTGTGTTTTATCTGGCAGCTCTCCCCCTGCAGCCTCTTGGCAGTGAGGCGATTGGGGTGGGGGGACTCGGGTGTGACTGGGGCCTGGGTTGGGGTCGGGATTCACCCTGAGGCTCCGGGGATGGTCTAGAATGGGACTGAATCAGGTGGCGCTATGTGTGATTTCCTCAGTTCTCCAGTCTGGTGTTCCAGGATCCAGATCTATTAGACCTGGATGGTGTGGCAGGGGGAGCTCAGGGACCCCCAGTCTGGGAGGCCTTGTGTTTCAGAACTTTCCGTGCCATTGTGGTCCATGCTGCTGCTGCTGCTGCAGCTGCTCAGTCACTTCAGTCATATCCAACTCTGAGCGACCCCGTAGACAGCAGCCGACCAGGCTCCTCTGTTCCCAGGATTCTCTAGGCAAGAATACTGGAGTGGGTTGCTGTTTCCTTCTCCAGAACTGTGGTCCGTACGGGGTATTAAGAGGAGTCTGCTGAGTGTTACATGGCAGCCTAGATGGGAGGGGAGTTTGAGAAAGAATGGATGCACCTCTGTGTGTGGCTGAATCACTTCGCTGTACACTGAGGCTAACACGGCATTGTTAGTCAACATCGACCCCATGGACGTGAGTTTCAGCAAGCTCTGGGAGATGGTGAAGGACAGGGAAGCCTGGCATGCTGTAGTCCATGGGGTTGTGAAGAGTTGGATGCACCTTAGTGACTGAACAACTCTGATATAAAAAGTTTGAAAAAAGAGAGTTTATTGGGAGGAGCAGGAACTTGCTGGGGACACCCTATTAGACACCAGATTAGGATTTGTGGTCCCAAGATTCATAGAGCCGACCCCCAGCACTGGGGGGCTGTTTCTCTGATGCCCCCCTGTTGAGGCTGGGGATATTGTCTCTGGGGGAGACCCCCGTCACCTGTCTGGGCTGTGTGCTCATCCATAAGATGGCAGTGATGCCCCCGCTTCTGCTGAAACCCCAGGCTGGCCCTGTGGGTTGGGTCAGGAGCTTGGTGGTACATGCTGGGGGCTCTCCAGTGAGGTAGGTGGGTCACCCCAGTGCAGGTCCGAAGTGGAGATGGGGTGGGAAGCCGGATGTGAGAGGCCCCAGCCTGAGGCGTTGGGGTCCTGGGCAGCTTGTAGACCCAGGCCAGGCTGTGTGGCTAGGGGAGGAGGGCCAGCTCTGAGCTGGGGACAGCCGGGGCCATGTCCCTCCCTGGCCTGCAACTGGAAGAGACCCTCCAGGCTGCTTCTCTCCTGGAGGCTTGGGCGGGGCCAGGCCTGTTTGCTGGTGGGGTCTCAAGGTACGTTTTCCGACGACTGCGCAAAACTCCTACCATATGGGGTGTGTGTATCTGTCCATCCATTCATAGGTCCCTCCGCAGGCTGGTGAGAAACTTGCAAAAGCGTATGGCTCAGGTCCTGGCATCCAGCCCCAGGCTGGCACATAGGAAGGGCCCACCCCACATGTTACCATATATATTGTCGAGGGGTGAGGAATAGCTGGTGAAAGGCCCGGGTCTCAAGTGTGCCGTCCAAGGAGCTCAACCATTGTCTGCATTCACGTAGCCCAGCCCCTGTCAAGACATGGAACATTCCATCACCCCCCAAAAGTCCTCTTAAGCTTGTACACAGGCAGCCTGCTCCTTTTCCCCAGCCCCTGGCAACCGCTGGTTGGATTTCTGTCTGTACAGCTTTGCTTTATCTGCAGTGCATCGCATACACACCGTCACACAGTATGCAGCCGGCGTCTAGCTTCTTTCACTCTGCATGATGCCTGGTCCGGGCACCCGGAACTGGTCCTTTTGGTGACTGAGTAGTATTCCACAGCACGGCTGTAGCGCAGAGCCCTGCTGCTCTCATGATGGAGATCAGGCCCTCCCAGCTTGCTGAGCCCTTACCTAGCTTGGGGCCGCCCAGAAGAAGGCGTGCCTTTTCCATCAGTCCATTGAGGTACCACATCCGCGTCCCCACCCCCACTGAGAGCCGACCCTGAGCCAGGATCGCTGCACCTCTCTGTCCGCAGAGCTGGAATTTCATCCTCCGTTTCTGGTGACTTGCACAGACGGGAGGCTCCTGATGAAATTACACCTGCCTGTGGCCGCCCTCAGGGCTGCGGTCCTCCACCCACCCGTAGTGCAGGTGGGCTCCGGGAACAGCGATGCTCTGGGTGGGGGCAGAGGGCGGGCCTGGAGGTGTCTCAGCCATCTCCGCGTGCCCCCCTCCCCAGCCTGGGAGTCCCTGGCCGTGAGTCCCTGGTCTCCACTTCTGTGGCTGTATAGTTTGGGATACATATTCTGTGTTTTCCTGAAACAAGAGGGTAGGGAAGGAGGGGAAACGGGAGCATGATTTAGGGTCAAACAATAGGGCTGTGCAGGAGGCCCTGGTTCCTGGGTCAAGAAGATCCCCTGAAGAAGGGATAGGCTACCCACTTCAGTATTCTTGGGCTTCCCTGGTGGGTCAGCTGGTAAAGAATCCGCCTGCAATGCAGGAGACCTGGGTTTGATCCCTTGGTTGGAAGATCCCTTGGAAGAGGGAAAGGCTACCCACTCCAGTATTCTGGCCTGGAGAATTCCACGGACTGTATAGTCCATGGGGTTGCAAAGAGTCGGACACGACTGAGCGACTTTCACTTTCAGCCGGGCTGTGTGACCTCCAGTGAGTTACACTGTGTCTCTGTGCTTTGGGGTGGTCATCTGTGAACAGCGCGTGGTTTCCAGGGCGAGTGTGAGACTCCTGGGGTCCCACAGGCCCCTGGACTTCCCCAGAGCCCTGGAGGGCACGGGACCCCATCCAGGGGACAGAGGTGGGGCCATGTGGGCCTCCAGTGACCAGGGTCCGCCTCTGCACTGGGGCCACTTCTGTTCGAGTTACCTGTTGAAAAGTTTGAAAAATACAGTTTCAAAAAATTGAAATTGCTCAGTCGCATCTGATTCTTTGCGACCCCGTGGACTGCCCGCCAGGCTTCTCTGTCCATGGGATTCTCCAGGCAAGAATACTGGAGTGGGTTGGTGTTTCCTCCTCCAGGAGATCTTCCCGACCCAGGAGAAGAGTTACCTGTCAAGGCGCTAAATAAAACTTGAGCTGAGGTCCATGGCAGGCCGTGGCTGCTCTCCTGAATGCTCGCGTGGGCAGTGGCGCTGAGACTTTGGTTGGTCACAGACTAGTCAGGCCGATTCCAGGTCTGCTGCCTGCCCACTGTGCGTGGCTTGGATGGCTGCCTAACCAGCCGAGCCTCAGTTTGTCCCTCTAGGAAATGGACACAGCTCTGCCTGTGGGCTCACAAATGGCAGCGCCTGAGTAGGCACTTGGGGGTTCCCCAGGGGTCATGGCTCCCTAAGGGAAGGGATCACCGTGGGAGACAACAGCATGAGATTGGAGGTTTTAACGTCATTTCTTAGGAGGTCATGGACTTTTCCTGATGAGCCGGCTGCCCCCGCCTTTCTGCCATTGCCCCCTTCCCTGTGTCCTCAAAGGCCAGAGGCACCCTTGGGCTGTACTTGGTGGAGGGCCTGTGCAGAAGGGCTCTCAGGTGCCCCTGGGTGGCTCCCTGGAGCAGACAGGACCCCTGCCCGCCCAGCCAGCTCCAAGGTGGTCCTTTCGGGCTCCAAGGGGGTCTTGTGATGAGGCCGGGTGGCGTTTCATGTTGATCCAGGAGCTGGTTTTTCAGGTGTGGCCGCTTTCAGCAGAGAGGCCCAGCGAGAGGTAGGGCCTCTGGGAGGGAGCTGGTTGCCCCTGTTCTCCACGTGTACCTGGCTTCCAGCTGGGGGTGCAGCCCTCCGGGCAGGTGAGCTAACCACATCTTCCCTCTGATCCTGGTCCACCGCCCACCCACCTGGGGCCAGTCACTGCCCGAGACACTCCGTTCTCAGCCTATCTGGGAGAGAGATGCTCTTGGTTGCCTTGGGTGGGAGACCAGTGCCCCTCCTTGGGGGTGGGCTCCTTTCACTATGCCAGAGCTTCCCTGCTTTCCAGCAGGGTGCCTTTGAAAACAGACAGGCAAGGGTTTGAGTCCTATTTCTACCACCAGCCAGCTATGTGGCTTCAGGCAAGTGACTTGACCTCTCTGAGCCTCATCTGAACAAAGGAGTGTGGTTACCCCTGCATAGCCGGGTTCTTGGGAGGATCTGCGTGTTCAGTTGGGGGAAGCTGGTCCTCATCCCAGAGAATGTTTTCTCCACTTGGTCGGATACTGGTCCCAGAGGCTGGCCCTTGGAGAGCCCCAGGCCTGCCCCGAGAGGATCTGGACACACTGTCCTGTTTTGCTCCTAGCCACTCTGCTCACGGAGCGTGGGTGGTGCAGTGCCTGGGTTTGTGCAAGCTGGGAAAAGCCCAGAGGCCGAAGCGCTTAGTCCCCGCGGCCTGTCCACCCCTCGGCCCCCTGGAGTGGGTGATCAGGCTTCCCAGATGCCAAGCCCTACCTCGGTGCCGGGCTGTGGGCCCTGTGGTTGGGTTTTGGAGACACGCCTACTCCTCAGCTTGCTGAGGGCAGCCTGCAGGAGGTGACTGGAGGGTGGGTGGGATTCTGACCCAGGAGTAGGCTGGGGTGGGCATCAAGGGTGGGGAGTGAGCAGTGTAAGAAAGGATCTAGAGCCGGGAAGTCGGACTCCAGATGTGGCAAGACCTTCTATGGGGACACGTGGGACCTCCTTTCAGGTCCAGGCAAGGACCTTCATCTGACTGCCTCCCTCCCTGCCAGGCCCTGCCTTTTTCTGTGATGGCCATGCCAAGCTCCATCGTTTTCTAGAACATATTGCAATCCAGCTTGTTTCCCAGCATGCTGTTGCTTCTCCTTGGAACGGGTTTTTCTGCTGCCCATCCATCTCTCTGGGCTCATTCTTGCAGGTCTCAGCTTGGATGTCACCTCCCTCTGGAAGCCCTCCCTGATAACCTCCTCGCAGGTCTGTGTAAGGCGCCCCTGCGCTGCATTCCTACTGCCCAGCCTTCCTTACTTGCTGTGTTCCAGCTGCCCTTGTACTTGTCTGTCCCCCTCCAAGGGGTTGGGGCCATGCTTCTTGTCCTTCCGCACCCCTGCCCCCGGCTCCCCCTGCTTGACACAGTGAGTGTCCTGGACCAACTTGTTAAGTGAATTAGAAGCAAGCTGAGTGCTGGGACATTCACGGCAGGGCCTTGGAAGGGCAAGAGGCTTTTCCACCCTTCAATCACAACTCTTACTGGCCCGCCCCACCGTCCCCAGTTGCTGCCACTTCCAGCCTGGCTATGATTCTCAGAGGCATCTAGAGGGTGATGGTGGTGGGGGGCATCTTGTCTCCCTGGGCCGGGTGCAGCACAGTTTGGGGGGGTTCCCCCCTCCGTGAAGGGCAGGTGGTGTGTGTGGAGAGCGCACAAGTGTGAAACCTCAGAACAGTTAATCCCCTGGGCTATTTAGACACACGCTTTTGTGCGTGCACGTGTGTGTGTGCCTGTGTGCATGGCTGTGCGGTGATCCAGAGGCTGCGGCTGGTAGACGGTGCCCAGTAACTTGACGTTTGGCTGAATCCTGACCACCAGCCTTGGACACCGAGTGCCAAGTGTGTGGGGCCCCCTCTAATCCTGGCGGGTGGCACAGAACATCAGTTGGGAGCATGTTTGGCCCCACATAATAGAAGACCCTAGTGTAGAGGCATAAACCCCCGAAGGAGGGGTTTGGGCCTTCTCTGGTGGCCCAGTGGCTAAGACTCCATGCTCCCAATGCAAGTGGCCTGGGTTCGATCCCTGATCAGGGAACCTGATCCCACATGCTGCAGTGAAGGTTGGAGATCTCATGTCTCACAGCTACGATCTGGTGCAGTCAGATAAATAGATAAAAATAAATAGTTTTTTTAAAAATAAGTTTATGTACTCTCCCCAGGAAAAAGCCTGTAGGTTGGTCCTCAGAGCCTTGCGTAGGTGCTCAGCCATGCCTTCAGGGACTTTGTTCTTTTCTTCTCTAGCATTGTTGGGTTTTTCTTTTGGTTTATTTGAAAATTATTTCCTTTCACACGTCCACTTCAGGACTTCCCTGATGGTCCAGTGGGTAAGACTCTGAGCTTCTCGTGCAGGGGGCACCAGTTTGATCCCTGATGGTGGAACTAAGAGCCCACGTGTCACATGGCATGGCCGATAAAAAGTAGAATGTACATCAGTGTTTTCGTATATTCCCGAAGTTGTGCAGTGTTCACCGCGGTCTAATTTCAGAGCATTTCATCACCCGAAAAGAAGTTCTGACCCATTAAGTAGACGCACACACAGAGACGCTCATATACACACACCCATCCCCTGGCAGCTTGTTGGGGTCTGTCTGTCAGGATGGCTGATGTGATTTCTGCCTGGGGCTGGGGCCCAGGTTTTCTGTGGGGGTCCCCCTGCCACCTCCCTCAGGCACCCTTCTCCTCTCCTGAGCCTCCTGGGTGGGGGTGGGTTCCTAGGAGTACGTTGACCTCTTCCTGTTCAGATGGGGAAGCTGAGACCCAGAGCTGGGAAGATACATGGCTAAGGCCCCAGAGTTACAAAAATCAGGATCTGAAACCACATCTCATGACCCTCGGTCTGGGGCTCGCTGCCCCTCTGCAGGTGCCCGGGAGCCTCCCCTGGCTGCCTGATCCAGGAGGCTGGGTGGGCATTTGGAAGCAGAACAGCTGGTGGGAGGTTTGGGAGCAGACCATGGTGAATCGGGGGGCAATAGAGGGGTGAGAGCGATCAGGGCTTTGAAAACACCCCCAGATGAGAGGAGAGTCCCCAGTGGGACTCGCTGACTGTAGATTCTGCCTGGAGGCAAGAGGCTGCTCAGTAAGTTGGTGCAATGGACTGTAGGCTGACGGCCCCTGGGACCAGACAGGAGAGAGGGGCTCCGGTTTCTGCCCCCCGGGAGCCCGTGGCGTCACCTCGGGGAACCCTCAAGCCTCATTACGTGCCCAGGTATATCCCAGGAGAGGCAGTCCTTGGGGTCTGTAGGGTGGGGCTGACGAACTGGAAGAACCACCTACAGGAGAGCCCCCTGGAGCCCAGGGTGGGGCGTGGGCAGATGGAGTCTTGGGGGTGGTGAGGCTCCCAGGGGAGGGGGACCCAGTCTCGGTGAGACAGGCCCTGCATTTATCTGGTGTGATCTTGAGTCACTGCCCGTGTAGGCCATGCTCATCCTCATGGCGCCTCTCAGACTCTGGGGGTGGTGGGCAGGTAGGCATGGCATTGAGCTGGCTCACGTCCAGGGGCCTGCTGCCCACCTCGGGGAGCCAGTTCAGAGCTATGTCAGCCCCACCAGGAGGGTTCTCTGCAGGCCTTGGTTGGGGGGTAGGACCTGGGAGCCCAGTGGGAGGGGACATACAGTTGCCAGGGGCACCGTCTGGGACACTGACCTGCCCCTCTGCAGGGACCAGAGAGGAGTGGTTTTCTCATGCCAGGCTCCATACAGGTTGCTTTTAGAGCCTCCTTGCTCTCTTTTCTTGGCTCGGCATCTACTGCTTCAGATATGAGGGCACAGACTGGGTGACCCAGAGCCTGGGGACCACGTGGAGGGCTGGCAGCTCCCAGAATTCTCTGCTTTCTCCACGCGGCCCCCCCCCACCAACATCCTGGAAGCCCCGTGACCTTGGCAGAGCCCTCTGCCCTGTTTTTGGCTCAGAAGATGACATCTCTATCTCTGGGGTCCCTTCTGGCAGTCAGGACCCCCAACAACTCCGGGAAGCCTACCCTGAGCTTCCCTGTGAGCCCAGAAAGGAGGCCCAGCCCCTGTCCCGAAGCCCCTTGCTCTCTGAAGGGAGGCAGAAAAGACAATTTGGAATGTTGAACCCTGGGAGAACCACTCAGCCCTTTCTGCAAACATCTACACAAGTCACTGGGCCTTGGGCCGTGCTGGGGGGCCCTGCTCATGGGAAGGGTTGGGGCGGGGTCAGGCGCATATTTGCTCCTCTGACAGGCTTTGCTTTGAAGTTGGTCCCTAAGGCTTCCGCTGTGTGCCCTCGGGCAAGTTACTCAGCCTTTCTGAGCTTCCCTGTCCTCATCTGTCGGGTGGGGAGAGGCTTTGTGCTTGGAGGCTGGCTGTGGGGAACTGAGAGAGATGCTCACAGCACGGTACTGGGTGGCCACACAGGGTTGCTGATGACGTGACTCAGGTTTCGTGGAATTCAGCCAGACCCGAGGCCAAGGTGGGATTTGGGCAGAACAGCTCCGTGGGGGCCTGGCTCCTAACCTCCCACCACTGCTCTGTGAGGGGAAGGAATAGGATGCCATGGATGTCTTTACCTGGCAGGGGGAGACTGAGGCCCAGAGGGGCAGAGCAGGTTGCCCAGCCTCACTTTCCTGGTGGGTGGTGGAGCCTCAGCTGGACCCAGATCTCCCAGGGGCTGGACCCCTGTTCGCTTCTGAGACCATGGGCTAATGGGGGTTTGCCCAGCAGCAGTGATCAGGACCTAACGAGGGGATGGTGTGACCTGGGCTGGGCTCCTCCTGGCTCTCCCTGACCCTGGGGTTGGGCGAGGACAGACACAGGTCACTTTATTGGATCACATCACCTGGCTAGAGCTTGAGGGGAGTCCTGGGTTGTCCCTGGTGGATCAAGGTAGCCAGGCTCACCTCACCTTACCTGAGTGAGGGTAGAGGTGGGGGCGACAAGTTTGGAGAAGGAAGTGGTGTCTGCATGAGTCTGAGTATACTCAGGAGGAGGACCAGGGAGAGGAGCCAGAAGGAGGCTAGGAGCCCTGGCTCTCGCTGGCTTATGTGATGGAGGGCAGGTCACCTACACGCTGGGCCTCAGCCGTCCAGCATAGGGCGGATGATGGTCTAGATCCTGCCTCCCTCCCTTGGTGCTGGGGCCTCAGACGTGATGGTGTGTGAAAGCCGTGGCTGGAGAAGGGTGATGGGTGGGCACCGATGTGTTGGGGTCTGTGAGCATCCAGCCGCAAAATGCATGTCACCCCCCTGGGGACCTGGTTATTCCCAGACGGCTCAGTGGTAAAAAATCCACAGCAGACACAAGAGACGTGGATTTGATCTCTGTGTCAGGAAGATCCCTTGGAGGAGGAGATGGCAACCCACTCCAGTATTCTTGCCCGGAGAATCTCATGGACAGAGGAGCCTGGCGGGCTACAGTCCATGGGGTCGCATAGAGTGGGACACGACTGCATGAGCAACCGACACCCGTGGTTCTCCGTCTTGTTTGGGGGCCTTCCTCATCTAGAGCACACAGTGGGTGTGCAGGTGGTACTTAGATAATTGTGAAAGGAATGGATGGGACTTGGGGCATTGGCAAGTGTCGGCTAAAACGTGTGTATGCGTGTAGACAGAGGGTGTGTGTACACACGCTGGGGAGGTGGGAGGTGCAGTTAACATATCTGTTAAATGGACATCTGGATGGTGGTCACCTCCTCTCATGTGTGGGTCACCACTTACAACCTTTGGCTTCTCTTTCTTCCCCTGGGAGCTCTGGGGTGGGAACTGGGCCTGATCCATCCCCGTTCTGGGTCCCGCGCACAGCAGGTGCCGTGAAGGTACTGGGCAGCTAGAGGCCCGGGGCTTCCTGGTGGCTCCGTGGTAAAGAACCCGCCTGCCAATGCAGGAGGCGCGGCTTCTTTCCTTGGGTCGGCAAGATCCCCTGGAGAAGGAAATGGCAACCCACTCCAGTATTCTTGCCTGAGAAATCCTACGGACAGAGGAGCCTGGTGGGCTACAGTCCACAGGGTTGCAAAGAGTGGGACACGACTGAGAACAGCCATATCAGTCAGAAGCCCACGGTATCCTTTCAGTGGATGAGAGGCTCAGGAGAGTGGACAGCACTGGGACTGGGGGAGCCCCCGGAAGAAAGGGTCCTGGGGGCGGGGTGTAGTGTCAGGATTTAAAAGAGCATGAACAGGGACTTCCTGGTGGTAAGCTTCCAATGAACGGGTCCTGAGTTCAAACTGAGAACTAGATCCCGCATGCCACATCTAAGAGTTAGCAGGCTGCAACTGAAGATGCCACATGCTGCAATGAAGATTGAAGATCCCACGTGCCACAACTAAGATGTGGTGCAGCCAAACAAAATGTTTTTTAAAAATAAGTAAGATAAAGGAGCAGGAACAAGAGGTGACGGGGCTGGAGAGCATCCAAGCTGGGGGGTCGAGGCCTGTGGACAGGCCAGCAGTGAGGAGCGAGTGACTCTCGTGGGTGCTCTGGGGCGGGTGGCCGGGCAGGGCGGTGATGCACCTTCCATCTGGACCTGAGAACTTCACGCCCAAGGACTCGCCTTCCCGATGGGGAAACTGAGGCTCAGCGAGGGGGGTGGTGCCCAGGCTCCAGTTCAGGGTGTCATCAAGAGTTAGAAGCCAGGTCCCTTCCCCGGGCTCTTAGCCCTCTACCCCTGCTGGCTCCGAGGTCAGGGCGGTGGGTGGAGTGGGAGCCGGTGGGCGGGGCCAGGTTGTCAGTGGAGGCTGGGAGCCTGGGTGCCAGCCCAGCGCCCGGGGGATGAGCTCACCCACAAGTGATTAGCTTTTTTGTTTTCTTGGCTCAGTCTTTTCCTAACAAGAAAAGGCCTGAGGCTCCTCGTCCACATCCTTCTCAGAAGTCCTGTTTACGTCTGGCGAGGGGGCTCTTGGGAGACACGGTCGCCGCGGGGGCTGGCACCACCCCAGTGCCGGCTTCTCCCCACCGTCTCCAGACACCCAGCCCCCCAGCTCTACACATGCCCAAGAACCAGTGCATATGGTACACAGCTGAGCTGCCCAGGGGCAGCTGAGTGCCAGGCCTTCGTTTCCCTTCCGCCCAGCACTTAGGGGAAGAGAAGGGCCCTGGTGCCGCCCATCACCTGGAGTTGATGAGACAGGTGATGTCGGGAGAGACAGCCACTCAGCAGGTGACGGCAACGTGAAGTCGTGACCACCGTCCCGGCCGCTTCTTCAAAGAGCCTGAATGATCTCCAGGCTGGAGGCAGACACTTTTTCACATCTTATCTCACACGTGGTCCCCAAGATGCTAAGACCAGCGGATTTGGTGATGCCGTTTTGCTCAGGAGGAAACAGGCATGGAGAGTTTGGGTGCCCAGTGGGAGTCACAGGCCGGTGATAGCTGGGCAGATACCAGACCCCAGCTTTGGTGCACCCTAAAGCCCAGGCATTTCCCCCCGCCTCCTCACACTGAGAGGGGCAGACAGGACAGCACGGGGACTCAGGCCAGCCGGCTGGATGCACACGGGACTGGGTTGGACGTGCCGGGGGAGGGCCTCGGATGCCAAGGGTGGCAGAGTTTGGCTCAGCCTGGTTTTTGCCTTTCCCTCACTCTCAGACTTCTGCTTCCTTTTAGCAACTCATTCATCCACCCAGCAAGTATTATGGACTGCCTGCTGTGGTTATGGGGGACAGCCATGGGCAAACCAAAATCCCCTCCTCGGGACTTCCTGACATTCCAGTGACTAAGACTTCACTCCCAAGGCAGGGGACCCAGGTTCGATCCCTGGTCAGGGAACTAGATCTCACATGCCGCATCTAAAGACCCTCCCTGCCTCAGTGAAGATCCCGTGTGCCAGAACTAAGACCTGGTGCAGCCAAATATTAAAAAAAAAAAAATCCCCTCCCCATGCGTGCATGTCCTGTTTGGGAGACTGGCGAAACCACCACTTTCTCCGCCTCCCGGGCTGGCCTTCCGATCAGCCTCCGCCAGCTCGCACACACCTTCCCGTCCAATGGAATGAAGCGGGTGTGGGATTGGGATGCTCCGTTGTCCTGGATTGGTGGAGGGCTTGGCATAAGGGTTCTTCCGTCTGGTTCCAGAACTTAGAGAGTTTGGGTCCATCTGGAAGGACCCGGGAGGCTTGGTCCCCAGCAGAGACTGTTTCCTTCCGGCCGCACTGGTTCTGTCTGGGTTGCTGCTGCTCTCGGGTTGCCCAGTCGTGTCCGACTCTTTGCGGCCCTGTGGACTGTAGCCCGCCAGGCTCCTCTGTCGATGGGGATTCTCCAGGCAAGAATACTGGAGTGGGTTGCCATGCCCTCCTCCAGGGGATCTTCCTGACCCAGGGATCAAACCTGTCTCTCGAGTCTCCTGCTTAGCAGGTGGATTCTTTACCGGTGAGCCACCTGGGAAGCCTCTATCTCGCTGTTAACTCAGCCTTGAGATTCCTTATCTCCCCTTCGAGTCACCTGGTTCTGGGTTATCTCATCCTAAAGAAGGAAGCCCTGGGCGTTCCCTGGTGGGCCAGTGGCTAAGACTCCGCACTCTCAATGCAGGGGGCTGGGGTTCGATCCTTGGTCAGGGAACTAGATCCAATATGCCTCAACTGAGATCCTGCATGCTGCGACTGAAGATCCCACATGCTTCGACTGAAAGATCTCACCTGCCTCAGCTTACGATCCTGCGTGCCTCGACTGAGACCCAGCACAGCTAAATAGATTAAGAAAAAAAAGAACGAAGCCCTTTTGAGCCCACCTCACTTTCCATTGGAGAAGGCAATGGCAACCCACTCCAGTACTCTTGCCTGGAAAATCCCATGGGCAGAGGAGCCTAGTAGGCTGCAGTCTATGGGGTCATGACACGACTGAGCAACTTCACTTTCACTTTCATGCATTGGAGAAGGAAATGGCAACCCACTCCAGTGTTCTTGCCTGGAGAATCCCAGGGACAGGGGAGCATGGAGGACTGCCGTCTATGGGGTCGCCATGACTGAAGTGACTTAGCAGCAGCAGCAGCACTTTGCCCACCTCCTTTCTCACATGGACCCCACCAGCCTTCACCCACTTCCACTCAGCTCTTTGCCTCCACTCCCCTCAGCCCACCCATTGCTGCCCGCCTGCCTTGTGTTCCCCCTGACCTCTGCCCTCTGCCCTTCTCCCCTCCCCTGACTGACTCTCTCTAGTCCTGAGTTTCCCTGATTTCTGCCACTGTGTTCTCCCAGGCACGCCAGTCCACGCACGTCCTTGGCTGCCACCCTATCTACCCCATAGCAGATCTTGTCCCTCCTGCCCAGGGCTCCCAGTCAAGCCCTGATCAACCCTGGGCTGCAGTCATCCCTGGGGACGCCAGGCCCGCCCTCTCGGCCTCCTGTCCAGCCTTTTCCTTCTGTTCTCTGCTCAGCTGGGGGCACGTCATCCACTCCATCAGCAGGATTAGAAACCCAGGTGTCACTCCAGGTGTCTCCTCAGGCTTCCTCAGCCCCACTGCTACCCCCAACCCCTCAATTGCGGAACTCTGCCTTGCTTGCTGTTCTTGCCTGGAGAATCCCAGAGACCAGGGAGCCTGGTGGGCTGCCATCTCTGGGGTTGCACAGAGTTGGCCATGACTGAAGCGACTTAGCAGCAGCAGCAGCCTTGCTTGCTGGTCAAATCACATCCATCCACTCCTTCGCCAAACCCGCCTCTGGTTACATGAGATGTGTATAAGAGACAGCCCCCACCCCCACCTTGCCCTGAGATGTGGCCATCTCAGGCCTGGACTGTTGCAGAAGCTTGACAGCTGCCACTTCCCCATCTCTGGTCCTGCCCCCTAAAGTTCACCTGCCAGGATCCCCCTAAACTTCCCAACCCGTGGTACCCATCCACAGAACTTAAGAACTGAGCTGCACAGCAGGTGAGCGAGTGAAGCTTTGTCTGCTGCTCCCCATGGCTTGCATTTCCGCCTGAAACCATCCTCACCCCTATCCGTGGAAAAATTGTCTTCCACGAAACCAGTGCCCCGTGCCCAAAAGGTTGGGGACTGCTGCCTTAAAGGATGATGCCTTTCTGAGGTCCTTAGCCTGACCCCAGTGGCCGTGCCCATATCTTCACCCACCACTTCCTGCCCTGCCCTGAATGTTCCAGCCATGGGGAGCCTGGCTGGTTCCCCACCCCATCCACTGCTCTGCTCGGGCTGGTTGGGTTTCCCGGGCAGCAGGTAATTTGGCTCTCCTTCAAACCGCCCTGCCGTATTTGCTCAGTATTTGATTCCAAGGAGGTGGGCCCAGCAGGGGGCAGGGCAGTGGTCCCCCTTGTTGATGAACAGTGCCTGGGTATCGCTCCCCTGGCTCTGCCCTCCCCCGCAAACCCCTGCTCCCCCGTGACATGACCCTGCACTTGGGTTGGGTGTCACCTCCTCCAAGGAGCCTTCCCTGATTCCGCCCCCTGCCATCCCGTGCTTCTTGCATGTCACTCATTTTTACCTTTGATGAAAGTATAATTTACTTACAGTAAAATGCATAAATCTTAAGTATCCAGTGTGATGAATTTTCAGCTGTGTATGTGTGTTAGTCACTCGGTCATGTCCTACTTGTCCCAACCCCATGGACGGTAGCCCACCAGGCTCCTCTGTCCATGGAATTCTCCAGGCAAGAATAGTGGAGTAGGTAGCCAGTTCCTCCTCCAGGGGATCTTCCCAACTCAGGAATCGAACCCAGGTCTCCCACATTGCAGGTGTATTCTTTACCGTCGGAGCCACCAGGGAGGCCCTTAGCCTATGGATATAACCCCACCTAGTATGTGTTAGTCATTCAGTCGTGTCCAAGTCATTTTAACCACGTGGACTATAGTCCACCAGGCTCCTCTGGCCATGGCATTCTGCAGGCAAGAATATTGGAGTGGCTGCCATTCCCTTCTCCAGTACCCCATGTAACCAGCACTCAAATCAAGCAGTGTTATCTTGTTTTAATCTCTTCTTTCTGAACCTGTTTTAACTGTCCTTTCAACTCCCAGCCTGGGACTCTTCCAGAGCAGGAGCACCTGCTGTCTGTCTCTCTGCTCTCTGGAAGGAAGTGTGATGGTTCTGGTGTGTGTGTGCGTGTGGTCACGTCCCCACGTGCGTGATCATGCCTTAGGGGTGGAGCGCGGCAGGGGCTGTGGCTGTGGGAACCTGTGCGTTTAGAGCCTGGCCCTGCTGCAAGGCCAGATGCCCCATCCTTGGCTGGGAGAGGGCCCGATCCTGCTCCCCGGCCCGGGGCCTCCGCAGGGAGCCGCCGCCCTGCCCGGAGAGGCCCCTAC
The DNA here is from genome assembly GCA_006410635.1 of Cephalophus harveyi. Classification (NCBI taxonomy): domain Eukaryota; kingdom Metazoa; phylum Chordata; class Mammalia; order Artiodactyla; family Bovidae; genus Cephalophus; species Cephalophus harveyi. The sequence continues at coordinate 93,495 of SJYT01051763.1, read as the reverse complement.
CGGCTGGCAGCCTGGAGATTAGTCTCCAAGGCCACAAGGCCAGTTGCCATAGGCACGCGGGCCCGAGTCAGGATCGCGATTGCTCATCCTGGTCACGCAGGCGGTGGCCGCCCCTGCCCGCCCGCCAAGAGCCGGAGCCGGGCTTTAAATAACGAAGTGGAAACCTAACCCCGGGGAGCTGTCTGCCCACGAGAGCCCGGCCTCCCCTCCTGCTGGGGCAGGCCCGAGGGTGACCCAGACACTCGACGCTGCCAACAGCACCCGCCCTGTCTCCTCTGGGGCACAGCCTGGGTTTGAGGGTTTCCCTTCCTTGTCTTAGTGCCCAGAGTGCAGGCATGGCCCTAGCCTGGTTCTGGGGGCCCCCATGTGAGAAGAGAACACCATCATGAGTCCCCTTCCCCACCTGGGAGGGGTAAAGCCCTGCCTTCCAGGACCCAGGGCTCATCGGAGACAGGGCTTTGCTTGGCCAGGCCCCATCTCCTCCTCCAGGAACGGGGAAGGCCTCTGTGGTTTTCCCAGGAAGTGGCATGATGCACTGAGTCTGCCCTTTGGCCTGGCTTGGGCTGCTTTCCTGTGCTGGGCATGGGGCGGCCAGTGGGTTGGTTATTTAAAAAAAAAAACAACTTTTAAAGAATATGTTTTCTGTTACTTCTTTCCAAATGGCAAAAAGTCATACTCCTCATCTCAGACCACAAAACTGCAGAAGAGTAGAGGGGAGAAGGCCATTCGTGGATGCCGCCCATTGGAGATAAAACGTCTAGAATCTCCATCTAGGCTTTTCCGTGAGATCGTCTGTCTGTACGAAGCTGGTTTTCAGCCTCTGTGGGGCACTTAGGTTGCCTGCCATTTCTCATTCTTGTGTGCTGGTGTGTTTATTTACAGAAGTCTAACCTGCTTGAGTGAAACATCTTGTACATAAATCTTTGTGTTTTGCGTAATTTTCTCAGGATACATTGATAGGGAATTTCCTGATGGTCTGGGGGTTAGAACTGTGAGCTTTCACTGTCGAGCCTGGGTTCAATCCCTGATCAAGGAGACAAGATCCTACAAGCTGTGTGGCCAGGAAAAGAGAGTCTAGATTGAGAAAAGGACTGAGTTAAAGGATTGTTGCTGTTCAATCTCTCAATTGTGTCTGACTCTGGGACCCTGTGGACTGCTGCACACCAGGCTTCCCTGTCCTTCGCCATCTCCCAGAGCTTGCTCAAACTCGTGTCCGATGAGTCGGTGATGCCACCCAACCATCCTATCCTTTGTTGTCTGCTTCTCCTGCTCTCAATCTTTCCCAGCATCAGGGTCTTTTCCAATGAATCAGCTTTTTGAATCAGGTGGCCAGAGTATTGGAGCTTCATCTTCAGCATCAGCATCAATCCTTCCAGTGAATATTCAGGGTTGGATCAAAGGGTGGCAACTTGGTTAAAGCTCTGGAGACTTATCAAGACAACTTTCTTTCTTTCTGGGTTTTTTCTTAAGGTGTTTAAGAAATTATTTACATTTATGTGAGGCTGTGCCGGGTGCTCGTTGCTGCACGCGGGCTTTCTCTAGTCGTGGCGGGCAGGGCTACTCGCGCTGTGGTCCGTGGGCCTCTCACTGTAGTAGCTTTCCCTGTTGCGGCCCGGAGGCTGCAGAGCGTGGCCTTCAGTAGTTGCGGCACTCGGGCTGAGTTACCCCTTGGCCTGGGGACTCTTCCCAGACCAGGGATTGAACCCGTGTCCTCTGCATTGGCAGGCGGATTCTTAATTACTGAACCACCAGGGAAGTCCAAGACAACTTTGCTGTGTGACTGGGGATCCCAAATCTATCTTTTTGAAAACATTATTAAGGGGAAAAATAAAAGCTATTTATAAATCAGCAACTCGATGAGTGTTAGAAACCAAGTCACCCAGATAGCCACCCAGATCAAGCTCAGAGCATTCCCAGCCCCCCCCCCCGAAGCCTCTATCGTGCCCCCTTCCATTAATCACCCCACCCTGCCTTCCTGCCAACACGACCACCATCCTGACCTGTAACATCGGAGTTCAGCCTGTGTTTGAGATGAACATAAAGGGGCTACTACAGCCTGATCTTTCGCGCCTGGATTCCGTCATCATATTGGAGAGATTTCAGCCGTGGCGTGGCCTGTCGCTGTGGTTAGTTCATACGTCTGATGTCTTTTTCAACAGACCAGGCACCAGAGAGAACGCAGTGAAGGCAAGCATGTGATCAGTACGCTGAAAACAAGATACCGTCTGAATTATTGACTTTATTTCAGAGACATAAAGTGCGTTTCCGTAAAGGCCTTGCTCTGATGAATAGGAAGGACTCTGCAAGCAGTGGAGCACTTAAGCTCGTGGGACAACATGCCGCGCTCTGGGGCGACCGTGCGCCGGGTGTGCAGGGGTCGAGGTACAGTCTGTGCCCTCTGGATCTTGGTTTCCCAGAGACACATGGAGGTGGCAGGAGGAGAGTCCATCCTGCCCTGAATGCTGGGACTCTATACACTTAGAGACACTAAGAGTGCTTTGCTTAGTGGGTGAAGTTTGCTCCTGTGGTCCTGTTGACCAGCTTGCTTCCCTTTTATTAAAAAATATTTATTTGTCTGCACTGGGTCTTAGTTGCACAAGGGATCTTCAATCTTCATTTGGCTGTGCAGGATCTAGTTCCCTGACCAGAGATCAAACCTGGGCCCCCTGTATTGGAGCGTGAAGTCTTAGCCACTGGACCACCAGGGAAGTCCCACTTGCTTCACTTTCTACATAAAGCGGACGTGAACGGTCCTTGATCTCTGCCCTTGTTACCCCCAGGCCAGGTGACTTGACGGAAGGATCTTTGCAGGTGGTGCCCATCTGTTCTTTAAAAACATCCACAGACCCGAGTCTCTAAGAGGCCTTGGTAAGTGGGCAGCTTTCACTGGAAAACCCCCAGGGATGGGGAACCCCCGGGCCCACCATTTGGGAACAGCCCTCCCCATGGGGAAGCTCCTCCTGTATAGAGTCAAATCCTGTGTCCCTGTACCCTCCACCAGAGTGACGTCAGTGCCCCTGGACTAGCGTGGGGCTTCAGGAGCCAGTCATGGAACCAAGGACTGGGAGGGTGATGGGCATCGCCAGGCCTGCATCATGGGCTCCCTTGCTAGTGCTAGGTAAATGGTAGCCACTGCTGTTAATGTTACTACTTTTTTCTTAGTTGAGATTTTTGTTGTGTGCGTGTGTGTGGTCTTTTTTTTTTTTTTGGCTTCTTACTTGTGGCATGTGAGATCTTTAGTTGTGTCTTGCAAACTCTCACTTGCAGCATGTGGGATCTAGTTCCCTGACCAGGGATCGAGCCTGGGCCTGCTGCATTGGGAGCAGGGTTTGGGGAGGTGAAATAACTTACTTCCTGCAAGGCAGGGTTTTTCTCTCCTGGAACAGTGCCTGGCACTAGGGCTTTCTAAAAGTTATTGGGGGACTTCCCTGGTGGTCCAGTGGTTGAGAATCCGCCTTGCAGTGCAGAGGACGCTGGCTTGATCCCTTGTCCAGGGAACTAAGATCCCACGTGCCTTGGGGCAAGTAAAGCCAGCCACACATCCCAACTAGAGAAGCCACCCACGCCATAACTAGAGAAAGTCCATGCACCACAATGAAGAACTCGCACAGCCAAAGAAACGAGGATTAATGGATGGATTTATTTTCATTGCTTTATATCCTGCCTTATTTCAGAAGTGATTTGAAAGACTGATAAAGAAACATAAACTATAGAGGAAGATGGTAGAAAGAAGACAGTAACACAAGAGCTGTATCCTAGTGCGGAAGCAGAAGTGAATCTGAATTTGATGAAAATGCATGCCATGGAATCCGTTTCCGTTAGCATTGTGCTCGGTTGTAGGTAATCTGATAGAGACTTGAGAAGCGAGGGGTTTGTTTTCTCCTGTAACGAGGAGTCTGGAGGCGGGTGGCCCAGCCCTGGGGCGGCCTTCTGCGACTTCAGGGAGAGCAGTGCCTTCCCTGCCCTGGCTCTTCCATCCTAGGTGGTGCCTTTGGTCATCCTGGCCTCAAGGGAGTGCGGGCCACCGGGCAGCAGCGGGATGGCTGGGACGGTCAGTGCCTGCTCCGCGGGCAGGAGAGAAGAGCATCAGGAAGGGGCTGAGTGAGCTGGCTGCACCAGTGGCCCCAGAACCCTAGATTCCTTCTGTTCGTTAATCACCAATGGGATGGCCACTCTCTAGTGGCCAGTTGGAAAGGGAGTGTTGGTCTGTTATATAATACACCAGGAGACAAAAACGAATGGATCTTTTTTTTTTTTTTTGGCTGTGACTTGTAGGATCTTAGTTCCTCGACTGGGACTCAAACCTGGGGTCCTGGCAGTGAAAGCACCAAGTCCTAACCACTGGACTGCCAGAGAATTCAATGAGTGTTTTTTTCTTTTTTTTTACAACTGGTAAAGGTTGATTGGGCCATCCCACAGACAGAAGAAGGAGCCTGGCAGGCTACAGTCCACGGGGTCAGAAAGAATCAGGCATGACTTGCCGACTAAACAGCAAAAAGTAAAGGTTAACGTAACTAGGATGCTTTTAGCTGGAAGGAAGAGAAACTTGTGTTGAACACAGCTTACAAAACACAGACTTTCCTCATCCAGCTTGAAGCCCGGAGGTGGTGGATCCTGAGTCCCGGGGGTCCCGGTTCTAAGCCTCAGCATCACCAAAATTCCCCGCCCTGGGCACCTGCCCTTAGGTGGCAGGACACAGTGGACACTCTCTCAGCAGGGAGGAGGGAAAGGACTAGGGATCAGAGGTGGGATCATGATTCAGGTGTCTCAACCAGAAATCTGGGCTGGACATCCCTGGCGGTCCAGTGGTTAGGAATCCGCCTGCCAGTGCAGGAGACGCGGGTTCCATCTCTACTCTGGGAAGATCCCACGTGCCTCAGGGCGACTAAGCCCGTGCGCCACAACCTGAGAGCCTGCGAGCCACAACTTCCGAATCCCGTGCTCTGCAACAAGAGAAGCCACTGCGATGAGACGCCCGTGTACTGCAAGCAAGAGTAGCCCCCACTCGCTGCAACTAGAGAAAGCCCGCGTGTAGCAACGAAGACCCGGTGCAGCCATAAATAAATACAATTAATTAAAATTTAAAAATCCCGACTGTCTTTCATAGTACAGCAGCCCCTGTAAGACCCCCCGCTCCAGCTGCCTGAGTTGAGCCAGCTGGGCAGACGGGAGTGGAAGTCAGGGCCGTGGCCTCTTTTGTTCTCTGCCAGCTGCAGCGATGGGTGGGCAGTGGGGAGGGGGCGAGAACTCAGGGCCCTGGGTAATTCCTTCCCCACTGGGGAGCCCCTGGTTCAGGATATGCAGTGGAGAGTAGGGCTGCTGGCGGGGGGAAAGGGATCCCCGCCCCCCCACCTCAGGAAGGGAGAAAATACTTTTTGTTTGTTCTCTCAAGCTTCTTTTTCAAGAAACACAGGCATATGGCAGCGGATGGTGCGGGGGCCGTGTTTGGGTGGTGTATCTGCTCTTGCCTTTGCCTTTTGCGTGGTGATAGTATTTTTTTTTCCCACGGGCTCTAGTGCCCAGCTGGTACATCGGGCAGTGAGACTTCAGTCAGGTGCTCCCCGGCATCCGGAAGAATTTTAGCTCTTCCCAGCCGTGGCTTCTGGCATTTCCCATAGGGAAGGGATGGGAGAAGTTTGCAACAAACCCAGGTCTGAGCTTTGTAGAGGTCTGAGCTGAGGAATGTGTGTCCAGGAGGTCGAGGATGGGGGCCAGAATTTGTAAGGGGGGGTGTGGTGGCCCAGTGATCAAGAAGCTGCCTGTAATGCAGGAGATGCGGGTTCAGTCCCTTAGTCGGGAAGATCCCCTGGAGAAGGGAATGGCAACCCACTCCGGTACTCTTGCCTGGAGAATCCCATGGACAGAGGAGCCTGGCGGGGTACAGCCCATGGGGTTGCAAAGAGTCAGTCGCTCAGTTGCGTCCGACTCTGCAACTAACATACACTTCCCTGATAGCTCAGTTGGTAAAGAATCTGCCTGCAGTGCAGGAGACCCTGGCTGGATTCCTGGGTCAGGAAGATCCGCTGGAGAAGCGATAGGCTACCCACTCTAGTATTCTTGGGCTTCCCTGGTGGCTCAGCTGGTAAAGAATCTGCCTGCAATGCGGGAGACCTGGGTTCGATCCCTGGGTTGGGAAGATCCCCTGGAGAAGGGAAAGGCTACCCACTCCGGTATTCTGACCTGGAGAATTCCGTGGACTGTATGGAGTTGCAAAGAGTCAGACTCGACTGAGTGACTTTCACTTTCATGGTGAGTGAAGGGTCCTGGATTCATTCCGGAGGCTCCTGTAATGGATTACTGTAAACTTGGTGCCTTGAAACAACCTGAATTTATTCTCTCGCCGATCTGGAGAACAGAACTGAATCAGCACCACTCAGCCAAAACCCGTGCTCCCTTCAGCGGCTCTCGGGGAGCATCTGTTACTTGCTTCTGGTGTCTGGTGACTGCTGGCCTGTCATGGCCGTGGCCACATCACTCTGGTCCTCAAGGCCAGCATCTTCCCATCTCTCTGCTTTGTCTTCACGTGACCTTCTGTGTTTGTCACACCTCCTTATGTCTCTGTATCGAGATACATGGAGACTTCCCTGGTGGTCCAGTGGCTAAGACTCCACGCTGCCAACACAGGGGGCCTGGGTTCCATCCCTGGTCAGGGAACTAGATCCCACACACTTCAACTGAGAGTTCGAGTGCTGCAACTGTAAGATCTTAGGGCTTCCCTGGTGGCTCAGATGGTGAGGAATCTGCCTACAATGCAGGAGACCCAGGTTCCATCCCTCGATGGGGAAGATCCCTGGAGAAGGGAATGGCTACCCACTCCAGTATTCTTACTCTGAGAATTCCGTGGACAGAGGAGCCTGGTGGGCTATATTCGATGGGGTTGCAAAGAGTCAGACTTGACTGAGCAGCTTTCACTATAAACTATCCTCCATGCCCAAACTAAAAACAAAAAGATCCTTCGTGCTGCAACTGAGCTCTAGAGCAGCCAAATTAAATAAATAAAATTTTTTTTAATTAATTAAAAAAAAGTTTACATGTAATGGCATTTAGGGCCCACCCAGATAATCCAGGATAATCCCTGCATCTCAAGGTCATTAACTTAATCATATCTGCAAAAATGATTTTTCCATATAAGGCGACATTTCAGGCTTCAGACATGACTGTTTTGGGGACCTACCACAGGTCTTTAAGGGCATATTTGAGCAGCCATTCTTATAGAAGGACTCTGGTACTATATACCAACTAGGAAGAAGGAGTCGGACACAACTGAGCGATTTCACTTTCACCTTTCACTTTCATGCACTGGAACAGGAAATGGTAACCCTCTCCAGTGTTCTTGCCTGGAGAATCCCAGGGATGGGGGAGCCTGGTGGGCTGCCGTCTGTGGGGTCGCACAGAGTCAGACACAACTAAAGTGACTTAGCAGCAGCAGCAGCAGGAAGAAGGAAGGGGTGGAAATTCCCAGCAACCTCACTTCTCTTCCCAGCTCAGCTCTGCCCCACACTGGCATGCCCTTGCCCTGTGCTTGTGGACATTCTAAGTATATATTCAAGTTCTGTTCATTCTCCCAAACAGCTGCCCCCTGGGGATGCACCTGCATCTTCATCTCTGCCCGTGGGTGTGTCAGTTACCTGTCACTGCATAACAAATAGCCCCAAACTTAGCAATATCAAACAAAAGTCATTTCTCATTTTAGTTTCACACAACGTGGGTTTTGACTAGACTCAGCAAGATGGCTCTTGCTTGGGGTTTCTCCTGCAATTATGGTCAAAAGATAGTTGGGGGATCTTCCCTGGTGGTCCAGTGCTAAGACTCTGTGCTTCCAGTGCAGGGGGCCCAGGTTCGATTGCTGGTCAGAGCACTAAATCCCACGTGCCACCCTTGAGAGTTTGCATGCCACAGCTAAAAAGATCTTGCGTGCTGCAGTTAAAACCTGGCACAGCCAAATAAATGAACAAACCAACCAATCCCAAACACTTCCCTTGACTCATAGAATGAGGGTTGTATATCTCCAAGCCAAGCTTCTTGCCTATGCCTCTCTCCACAGAAATGACAATACCATCTATCCACACCTGTTCTCAGAGAACTCCTACTCACCTTTCAAAATCCTTTCAACAGTCATCAACTCAGGGAAATCTTGTTTGGAAACCCTGACTCCCCTAAGGCTAAATAAACAAATTATTTAAATGAAAGAGAGATAGTCCTTTTTTCCTTGTGTCAAACCCTATTGTCTGGGCCAGCAGGGAGGTGTTTCTAGGAGCTGTGCAGCAAATGAATGGGGGTGAAGGGAGGGCCAGGAAGCATCTCCCCTGGGGGCTCTCCACCGTAGTGGCCGGGCCTCCAGCTTCTGTCAAGCTGCTGCAGGCTGGCCCCGATCCCCCATGAGGGCACTGCCTGGGGACTGCGTCCCAGCTGATGGCCAGGTGGGTACGCTCTCTGTTCTCTCCCACTGTGGCTTCGCTGCGTGGCCGCCGAGCACCCAGTGTAGCCCTCGGAGTTCAACAACTGTGTATGAAAGGGAAGGAGGGGCGCCCACCACACGTGCCCTTGATACGGGGGGACCCGGACATGTAGACACGTGGGAGGAGGGCTTCAGCTGCTGCACACCCAGCCCGCGGGTGGCTCGTCGCTCATCACTGCCCCAGACAGGCTGTTTGCAGGAGGGCTGGTGGCGTTTGTATCTTGGTTCACTCCTAAGCCAGAGGGACAGGTGACTGTCCCCAGCCTGGTGGGGTCCAGCCTGTCGGTCTCAATCTGGCTGGGGGCTGCTCTTGTTCTGTGTGTGTTATGTACACTCTCTCTCTCTCTCTCTCTTTCTCTCTCTCTCTCTCTCTCTCTCTCACTCTTTAACCCATCCCCTTTCAAACACAGAAGCTCACTCACCTCCACCTCTTTAAGGACACACTCTTCAACCTCTGGGTTGACTTTAAAGGTCTGGGGATTCCCAGTTGGGCCACTGGCCAGGGAAGGCCTCCGCCAAAGTGGCCCTGGGTTCTGGGGACAAGCTCGCTTCCTGCAAGCCAGGAAGGAGAAACAGACCATTCTCCCAGGTGTCTCCTCACCTGCGCCTGTGCTGGGGTCTCACAGATAAGGAAGCAAGGTGCCGGGTGGGCCCCCTCTCTGCCAGCCAGCCAAGCCCACCGATCTTTCACTGCTCCAGGGGGAAGTGAGTTGAAAGCTCAGTTGCGGGGTGGAAGGAACCGGGCTTAGCCAGCGTAATCTGGACTCAGGCCCTGGCTCAAGCCTTGAAATCCTCCTCTGTGGAATGAGGACGGTTGTACTGCTATATTTAAAGTGGATCACCAACAAGGACCAGCCTGGATGGGAGGTGGGTTTGGGGGAGAACGTGTGCGAGCGCGCTTAGTCGCTCAGCCGTGTCTGACTCTGCAACCCCATGGACTGTCGCCTGCCAGGCTCTTCTGTCCATGGAATTCTCCAGGCAAGAATACTGGAGTGGGTAGCCATTCCCTTTTCCAGGGGATCTTCCTGACCCAAGGATCGGACACAGGTCTCCTGCATAGCAGGCGGATTCTTTACCGTCTGGTCACCAGGGAAGGCCCTTTGGGGGAGAATGGATCCATGTGTATGTATGGCTGAGTCTCTTCGCTGTTCACCTGAAGCTATCACAGCATTATTAATCAGCTGTTTGGGCTTCCCAGGTGACGCTAGTGGTAAAGATCCCGCTTGCCAAGACAAGAGATATAAGAGACGGGTTCAATCCCCGGATCGGAAAGATCCTCTGGAGGGGGGAATGGCTACTCACTCCAGTATTCTTGCCTGGAGAATCCCCACGGACAGAGGAGCCTGGTGGGCTTCAGTCCATAGCGTCGCAAAGAGTCAGACACGACTGAAGCGACTTAGCATATACCCCAATACAAACTAAAAAGTTCCAAAAAAAGATGAAGATAGTGTAAGGACTGGGAAAAAAAGAAAAGGGGAAAATAAAATGAGGATGGTTGTCAGAATTAAGTGCTTTGGGGTCTAACCCAGTCCTGGGACCTGAGAAGCAGCCCTGTGGCTCTCCCCCTCCCCGCCGGGCACCCCCTGCCCTGACTCTGGCCCCCTCTGTGTGTCCCCTGCCGGTGCCCCAGATCCCTCATGGCATGGAGGACTGGCACCCGGGATCCTTCAGTCAAGTTCATAAGCCCTGACCTGGATCTCGCCTGCCTGCCTCCAGCCATGAGCAGGGCCAACCTACCCGTCTCATCAGCCAGCCACCCAGCTGGGCTGTCCCTGTGCCTGGGGTTCCTCTGAATTAGGGGTCCTGCCCCAGGGAGGCGCAGAAAGAGAACAGACTGTGTGTCAGATGTCCCGAATCTCGTCCTGACTTTGCCACTCACTTTGAGCAAAAATGTCATCCCTCTGGGGCTTGGTTTTCTTCCACCTTTAAGATGGGCCCAGGGGACTTCCCTGGTGATCCAGTAGCTAAGACTCCATGCTTCTAATACAGGGGACTCAGGTTCAATCAGGGAATTAGACGCCACAACTAAAGGTCCCGCCATGCCAAAACCAAGACCTGGCACAGCCAAATAAATAAATATTAAAGGGCTTCCCTGGTGGCTCTTGAGAAACCTATATGCAGGTCAGAAAGCAACAGTTAGAACTGGACATGGAACAACAGACTGGTTCCAAATAGGGAAAGGAGTACATCAAGGCTGTATACTGTCACCCTGCTTATTTAACTTATATGCAGAGTACATCATGAGAAACGCTGGGCTGGAAGAAGCACAAGCTGGAATCAAGATTGCTGGGAGAAATATCAATAACCTCAGATATGCAGATGACACCACCCTTATGGCAGAAAGTGAAGAGGAACTAAAAAGCCTCTTGATGAAGGTGGAAGAAGAGAGTGAAGAAGCTGGCTTAAAACTCAAGCCATTCAAAAAACTAAGGACGTGGCATTCAGTCCCATTAGTTCAGTATTGATGGGAGAAATATCAATAACCTCAGATATGCAGATGACACCACCCTTATGGCAGAAAGTGAAGAGGAACTAAAGAGTCTCTTGATGAAAGTAAAAGAGGAGAGTGCAAAGATTGGCTTAAAGCTCAACATTCAGAAAACTAAGATCATGGCATTTGGTCCCATCACTTCATGGGAAATAGATGGGGAAACAGTGGAAACAGTGTCAGACTTTATATTTTTGGGCTTCAAAATCACTGCAGATGGTGACTGTAGCCATGAAATTAAAAGACACTTACTCCTTGAAAGGAAAGTTATGACCAACCTAGATAGCATATTCAAAAGCAGAGACATTACTTTGCCAACAAAGGCCTATCTGGTCAAGGCTATGGTTTGTCCAGTAGTCATGTATGGATGTGAGTTGGACTGTGAAAAAAGCTGAGTGCCGAAGAATTCACGCTTTTGAACTGTGGTGTTAGAGCGACTCTTGAGAGTCCCTTTGACTACAAGGAGATCCAACCAGTCCATCCTAAAGGAGATCAGTCCTGGGTGTCCTTTGGAAGGAATGATGCTGAAGCTGAAACTCCAGTACTTTGGCCACCTCATGTGAAGAGCTGACTCATTGGAAAAGACCCTGATGCTGGGAGGGATTGGGGGCAAGAGGAGAAGGGGACGACAGAGGATGAGGTGGCTGGATGGCATCACAGACTCGATGGATGTGAGTGTGAGTTAACTCCAGGAGTTGGTGATGGATAGGGAGGCCTGGGGTGCTGTGATTCATGGGGTTGCAGAGTCAGACACAACTGAGCAACTCAACTGAACTGATGATGTTTATACATGCATATTATCCTCATAGCTGTCAGTTCATAAATTCTTTATGTAACAAAATTTAATCTGTTGCTTGATCCAGTTATTAAATGCTTAATTTCAGCTATTATGTTTCATTTCTGGTAGTTTTTTCTTGTTCTATTTTACGTTCTCATGTTTTTCATCACAGAATATGCTTTTCCACTTGATTCGCAGTCCTTCTTATATTTCTTCAGTTATTTAAAGCAGTTTTATTTCATGGTATCTTTTATGTTATGGTCTTTTTATAGATTGTCCTATATCCTGATATTCTTGGAATGAGCATATTATTACTGTTATTTTACCTCTGGTGAGTTTTGTTCCTGATGAATCTTTACTTTAGCATTTTTCTCTTTTTTTTTTTTTTTTTTTGCTGTTTTTGTTTGTTAACTCATTTTCAGTGGAGGATTTTTTGGTTGGTTTGTTTGTTTATATCATGCAGGAACTTTTGGCATCCCTGTGCATGCTTCTTCTCAGAGAAGTTTTGTTTCTGTCTCTCCCCATTACTGACATATAGTACCAAATACATTCACTCTTTCTAGGTTATATGGTATCAACTGAGTACAGCAAATTTAGACAATGACCATGCATACTGTATAATTCAGTGATTTTAATTTCCTATGTGATTTGTTTTTCTTTTTTGAATTTATTTTCATAATCTTGGGCAGAAACATTGTGTATAGCCATGTATCTAGACTAGTAGAAATGGTTTGTTAGTTCCCCCTACACTGATGGAACAGCCCTGAAGAAGTGAAGTGAAGTTGCTCAGTCATGTCTGACTCTTTGCAACCCCATGAACTGTAGCCTACCAGGCTCTTCAGTCCATGGAATTTTCCTGGCAAGAATACTGGAGTGGGTTGCCATTTCCTTCTCCAGGGGATCTTCCCAACCCAGGAATCAAATCCTGGTCTTCTGCATTGTAGGCAGATGCTTTAACATTTGAGCCACCAGGGAAGCCCCAACTCGATTCTCAAGCTTTGTGCTTTCTTTGCTCCAGGGGTGTCCTGCTTCACATGCTTAGTGAGGTAGCTTTCAATCTCCACTCACTTACTATGGCCTTGGGACTATCTTAGTCTATGTCTAATTTTTCTTTATCCACAGTTACTCATGCTTTATCTGAAGGTTAGAAAAAATTATGACAAAATGTTAGATTTATCATTCTGTGTTTATGTCTAAATTCAAACATGGGAAAATATTTCTACAATAACATATTTAGGAAGCAAAGAAATGATTGAAAATCACTGCTTCAGCCATTCCCATTATTAAAATATATGATCAGAATTCACCACTGTACGGAGAGTGAATGGACAGTTGTTCTGTAGCTAAGCTGTGTCTGACGCTATGACCCCATGGACTGCAGCATGCAGGCTCCTTTATCCTCCACTATCTTTATTTGTATGGTAGGAGGACACAAAATTTTACAGAGCAATCAAATGCCAGGCATTATTGTTTGTATATTACTTGCTTTAATTAGAAATGGCTCCGTTAATCCATACGCCCCTGTGAATAATGACCCTGAAGCACAGATAACAGCAATTTCAAAATAAGCTGTACTAGATAACTCACATTACTTATTTCAAACTTATTTTAAGTTTGTTCTAAGAAAATGAAAAAACTCTGACAGAAGAAATAATGAGCAGTTTGCACTTGAATTTCCCCAACACCATCATTACACATTTGAGGACTCTGTATTCCATCATTTTAAGTTATGGAATGGCACACCTGATACACCCACAGTAACTCATGACTCCACTCTTCATCAAAAATAAGCTGTTATGGAAAGTTCCATAAATTCAGCCTGTAGAATGTAGAAGGTTTCATTAAGTAAGATTTGGTGTGGAAATAACAGAGCTTTACTCATAAATACAATATGGTTAAAATGAATTCTCCCAAGAAAGAAATAAATCAACTCTTAATTACATTGATGCAGTGGATGATACCATCTCATTATTAAAGAAGAAAATCAGTGTATACAAAAAAATGTATTTTCATAATTTATAAGTACATATGTTGCTGAATTTTTAAAAGTTTGTCCTGTTTAAAACTATAAAAAAATATTTTATTCCTCAGTCTTTTGCAACAGAAGCAAACATCTCATTGAGTCCTTTTTATATGTGGAGACCAGAGGGATCTGGAACCATGTGTCAGAAATACTTTCCCTTATTTTAATATATTGATCCTGTTACTCTGGTGACACTGATTCTATGAAGGGGTTGTTTAAATGCAGATAATTAGTGTTGAGCCATACAAGCAAACCAACTGTCTCAGACTTTTAAAATGATAGAGAAACTTAAATTATATTTTCTCAATAAAAATGATAGCTCACCCAGCCCTCTATGTCAAAACGTTGGTTAAGAATTGGTGCTATAAATGAAGCATTTCTTCTTTTGTTTTGGCCCTTCTAAAATTTGTTTCAAAAATGTCTTCCTGATTTTAATTTGCACTTAAATTTCAGTGAGAATCCATGCCGGTCAATAGTCCTCCTTCTCTGCCTATAAGAGGCAATAATATGCCCAAGAGTATAAACAAACCCAGGAAGCGTGTGGTAATCCTTCTTTCACTCTCTTTAGAAGAAAGCAGAGGAAGCTCATTAATAAATAAATGATGCCACAGGGTTCTTATTCATCTTTTGTCATGTAATCCTACAAATCTGAAGCATGTTTTATTTGGTCTTTATTTTATTTAATGAAAAGGAAACCAGACCCAGAGACATTAGATAATTAGCTCAAATTTAAATAGACATAGCTGGGGCTTAAGTTCACTCTTGATTATAAAACCAATCATCTTCTCCTTCTAATATTATTTCCTTGTATGTGTGTGATTTTCTTAATAAAAAAATAAATAGAGTGCAAATTTCTCTATGGTAAAAATGTGCTTCTACCTGGCAAAATAAAATATATGATGCATGTGTGTGTGTGTTAGTCACTCAGCCATGTCCAACTCTTGTGATCCCACAGACTGTGGCCCACCAGGCTTCTCTGTCCATGGGATTCTCCAGGCAAGAATACTGGAGTCGGTTGTCATTCCCTTCTCCAGAGGAACTTTCCAACCCAGGGATCGAACCCTGGTCTCCTGTATCGCAGGCAGGTTCTTTACTGTGTGAGCCACAGGGAAGTCCTATATGATGCATAAGTTACTCAGTAATTTCCCATTCAAAAATAATCAAAGTACAGCAACAGAGAAAACACGTTTTTGTTATTTGCTTTTTGGGTGGGATTTTAGTGGTCATTATGTGCCATCCGTTCTTCAAATCATTTTTGCCTGTTAATTCATATACTCTACACTACACTCCCGTGAGTTAGACACTATTTATAATATTGGAAAATATTAGAACTTTTAAAAAGATTTTAAAATAAATGCTTAAACTATATACTTTTATGATATTCCAAATGCATTTGAAATATTATAACTTTTTAAAATATTTTAAATTGGAAACATAAATTTAAAATGTATAGCCCTTTTAAAATGGAGAACTTGTGGCAGCATTGAGGCTGGGATGGGGCCGTGAGCCCCAGGCTTGTGACTTCGGTCTGGAGTCAGGGATCTTACACAGAACATTGTCAGTTTCTCACATTTATGGTTCAGTTCAGTTCAGTCACTCAGTGGTGTCCAACTCTTTGCGACCCCATGGACTGCAGCACGTCACACTTCCCTGCCCATCACCAACTTCTAGAGCTTGCTCAAACTCATGTCCACTGATCGATGATGCCATCCAACCATCTCATCTTCTGTCATCCTCTTCTCCTCCTGCCTTCAATCTTTCCAAGCATCAGGGTCTTTTTCAGCGAGTCAATTCTTCACATCAGGTGGCCAAAGAACTGGAGTTTCAGCTTCAACATCAGTCCTTTCAAAGAACACCCAGGACTGATCTCCTTTATGATGGACTGGTTGGATCTCCTTGCAGCCCAAGGGACTCTCAAGAGTCTTCTCTAACACCACAGTTCAAAAGCATCAATTCATAGGCACTCAGTTTTCCTTATAGTCCACTTCTCAAATCCATACATGACCACAGGAAAAACCATAGCTTTGACTAGATGGACCTTTGTTGGCAAAGTCATGTCTCTGCTTTTTAACATGCCGTCTAGGTTGATCATAGCTTTTCTTCCAAGGAGCAAGCATCTTTTAATTTTATGGCTGCACTCACTATCTGCAGTGATTTTGGGACCACAAAATGTAAAGTCTCTCACTGTTTCCATTGTTTCCCTATTTGCCATAAAGTGATGGGACCAGATGCCATGATATTAGTTTTCTGAATGTTGAGTTTTTAGCCAACTGTTTCACTCTCCTCTTTCACTTTCATCAAGAGGCTCTTTAGCTCTTCTTCACTTTCTGCCACAAGGGTGGTGTCATCTGCATACTTGAGGTTATTGATATTTCTCCCGCCAGTCTTGATTCCACCTTGTGCTTCCTCCAGCCCGGCATTTTGCATGATGTATTCTGCATATAAGTTAAATAAGCAGAGTGACAATATATAGCCTTGACGTGCTCCTTTCCAGATTTGGAACCAGTCTGTTGTTCCATGTCCAGTTCTAATTGTTGCTTCTTGACCTGCATATACATTTCTCAGAAGGCAGGTCAGGTGGTCTGGTATTCCCATCTCAAAGAATTTTCCACAGTTTGTTTTGATCCACACAGTCAAAGGCTTTGGCATAGTCAATAAAGTGAAAGTAGATGTTTTTCTGGAACTCTCTTGCTTTTTTGATGTTCCAACAGATGTTGGCAATTTGACCTCTGGTTCCTCTGCCTTTTCTAAAACCAGCTTGAACATCTGGAATTTCACAATTCATGTACTATTGAAGCCTAACTTGGAAAATTTGAACATTACTTTGCTAGTGTGTGAGATGAGTGCAATTGTGCAGTAGTTTGAACATTCTTTGGCATCGACTGACTTTATATGTACTTATGAAATATTTTGTAAACAGGTTTTACAATTAGTTGTAATCTGTGGAGACATTAACTGAATGCTTGTCTGCAGTAGAGCTAAGTGTATAGAGTTGCATACCTTCCTTTTCAGCAAATGTGATTCTCTTTGTATTTATCCTATTTGGGATTTATTGAGTTCCTTGAGTCTGTAACTTAATAAATGCCATCAAATTTCAGACATTTTCAGTGTTTATGTTTTCTGTTACTTTTTCCTGTCAATATTTCTTCCTGCTCTATTTCCCATTATT
This sequence comes from Cephalophus harveyi, assembly GCA_006410635.1. Classification (NCBI taxonomy): domain Eukaryota; kingdom Metazoa; phylum Chordata; class Mammalia; order Artiodactyla; family Bovidae; genus Cephalophus; species Cephalophus harveyi. Next base: position 76,579 of record SJYT01051763.1, on the reverse strand, counting down.
CACAAGTTGGAACAAGTCTCTAAAGTTCTGTTCATTTTTCTTCAAAGTTTTTCTCTCTTGATTCAGATTAGATAATTTCTATCAGCATTTATTCAACTTTACTGATTTTTCCCTCTGATAACCCATTTTATTGCTGCAGCTATATAGTAACCTCTTCATCTCAGATTATATATATTTCAGTTTTGGAATTCCAATTATTTATACTCTCCATCCATACTTGCTGACTCATTGCAAACAAATGTTCAATTATTTATGTAAATGTTCTTGTATTTCATTATTGAAACAGATTTATAGTAGCTGCCTTGAAGTCCTTTTTTTTAAATATAACATAGGCACAACTCAAATATCATCTTCATTAAAACTTTTTTTCCCCATGAGTATGGGTTACAGTTTCCTGTTCCATCACAGGTCTTGCCTTTTGAGTAAAAACTGGATTCTAATAACATATTACAGCAATTTGGCTTCCCGGATAGCTCAGTGGTAAAGAATCTGCCTGCAGTGCAGGAGATTCGAGTTCAGTCCCTGGGTTGGGAAGATCCCCTGGAGAAAAGAATGGCTATCCACTCCAGTATTCTTGCCTGGCAAATTCCATGGACAGAGAAACGTGGTGGGCTACTGCAGAGAGTTGCAGAGAGTCAGACATGACTGAGTGACTAACACTTTACAGTAACCATCATCTCTGATCTGTTTTCCTGATAGATCTTGATTATCATCAGTTAAGTGACACCCAGGCTTACAAAGCCATGTGCAGGGGCCAATGTTTTTGTTAAATTTGTTTTAGTTTTGTTTGTATATTTGTTTTGAAATTTTTAGCACATCCTTCTCGGAGGGTTGCTTATGGATCTGCATAGTCCAATGATCAACCATATTTCAGTATAGATTATACTTCAGTACTGTATCAAGTGACTTTGCTGCTGCTATTGCTAAGTCACTTCAATCATGTCCAACTCTGTGCTACCCAATAGACGGCAGCCCAACAGGCTCCCTCGTCCCTGGGATTCTATAGGCAAGAACACTGGAGTGGGTTGCCATTTTCTTGTCCAATGTATGAAGGTGAAAAGTGAAATTGAAGTCGCTCAGTCATGTCCGTCTCTTAGTGACCCCATGGACTGCAGCCTACAATGCTCCTCTGTCCATGGGATTTTCCAGGCAAGAGTACTGGAGTGGGTTGCCATTGCCTTCTCCATCAAGCAACCTTCAGTTCAGTTCAGTCGCTCAGTCGTGTCCAACTCTTTGCAACCCCATGAATCACAGTACGCCAGGCCTCCCTGTCCATCACCAACTCCCGGAGTTCACTCAGACTCATGTCCATTGAGTCAGTGATGTCATCCAGCCATCTCATCCTCGGTCGTCCCCTTCTCTGCCTGCCCCCAATCCCTCCCAGCATCAGAGTCTTTTCCAATGAGTCAACTCTTCGCATGAGGTGGCCAAAGTACTGGAGTTTCAGCTTTAGCATCATTCCTTCCAAAGAACACCCAGCGCTGATCTCCTTTAGAATGGATTGGTTGGATCTCCTTGCAGTCCAAGGGACTCTCAAGAGTCTTCTCCAACACCACACTTCAAAAGCATCAATTCTTCAGCGATCAGCCTTCTTCACAGTCCAACTCTCACATCCATACATGACCACAGGAAAAACCATAGCCTTGACTAGATGGACATTAGTCAGCAAAGTAATGTCTCTGCTTTTGAATATACTATCTAGGTTGGTCAAAACTTTTCTTCCAAGGAGTAAGCATCTTCTAATTTCATGGCTGCAGTCTGGGGGCTCCAAAATCACTGCAGATGGTGACTGCAGCCATGAAATTAAAAGATGCTTACTCCTTGGAAGGAAAGTTATGACCAACCTAGATACATATTGAAAAGCAGAGACATTACTTTGCCAACAAAAGTCCGTCTAGTCAAGGCTCTGGTTTTTCCAGTGGTCATGTATGGATGTGAGAGTTGGACTGTGAAGAAAGCTGAGCACCGAAGAATTGATGCTTTTGGTGGTGTTGGAGAAGACTCTTGAGAGTCCCTTGGACTGCAAGGAGATCCAACCAGTCCGTTCTGAAGGAGATCAGCCGTGGGATTTCTTTGGAAGGAATGATGCTAAAGCTGAAACTCCAGTACTTTGGCCACCTCATGCGAAGAGTTGACTCATTGGAAAAGACTCTGATGCTGGGAGGGATTGGGGGCAGGAGGAAAAGGGGATGACAGATGATGAGATGGTTGGATGGCATCACCGACTCAATGGACGTGAGTTTGAGTGAACTCAGGGAGTTGGTGATGGACGGGGAGGCCTGGCGTGCTGCGATTCATGGGGTCGCAAAGAGTCGGACATGACTGAGCAACTGAACTGAACTGAACTGGTGGCTCAGTGGTAAAGAATCCGCCTGCCGATGCCAGAGACACAGGTTCAATCCCTGGTCCAGGAAGATCCCACATGCCTCGGAGCAACTGAGCCCCACGTGCCACAGCTAGTGAGCCTGCGCTCTAAACCCCGGGAACCGCAGCTAAGGAGCCCACATGCCACAAATCCCGAAGCCCGTGTACCCTCACGCCTGCACTCTGCAGCAGGAGAAGCCACTGAAGTAAACAGCCCAGGCACCACAAGCAGACACTGACCCCTGCTCGCTGCAGCTGTGGAAAAGCCTCCACAGCCACGAAGACCCAGCATAGCCCAAAATAAATACAGTGTTTTTAAAGAGGCTAATTTAAGAAAGAATGGGCCCTGCTACACTCCAGGGATGGAGGTCATAGCTGTCAGCATGCTGGTAAATGGGCACTCTCAGGGGAGGTGGACAAAGAGAGGAGGAGGGAGCTGGAGGGGGAAGCAGGGCAAGGAGGGTCCAGTTCAGTTCAGTCGCTCGGTTGTGTCTGACTCTTGCCGACCCCATGAACCGCAGCACGCCAGGGCTCCCTGTCCATCACCAACTCCCAGAGTTTACCCAAACTCATGGGCATTGAGTCATTGATGCCATCCAACCATCTCATCCTCTGTTGTCCCCTTCTCCTCCTGTCCTCAATCTTTCCCGGCATCTGGGTCTTTTCAAATGAATCTGCTCTTTGCATTAGGTGGCCAAAGTATTGGGATGTCGAACCCCTGGACGAAGGGGCCACCCATTGCTGGAGGAGGTCCGGTTCCCACCAGAGTGAGGTCTTCCCAAGCACCCAGGCGATGCACAGCAGTAAGGACAAGTTCAAGGACAGCCCCCCACTCCCAGCCTTCCAGCTGGCCCCGAGCGCCCAGTGTGGGGCGTTTAGGACTGGAAACCCCTGCAGAAGTTCCGTCTCCTTGCCCTTGCCCTAGCCCCAGGGCCGAACAGAGTGCTTTTTCTGGGCCCGGCTCCTGTGGGGGCCTCCCTCCTGTGGGGGCCTCCCTCCCAGGGGCAAGTCTGCCTTGAATCAGGGCAGCTGTGACTCAGCCGTGGACACAGCACTCAGCTAAGCTTTGGCTCCGACACCGGGCAGGCCTCCAGCTATCGGCGGCCAGCAAAGCTGCCACTGTCTGGGCCAGGAATCCCAGGCAAGTGTGGGAGGCGGGCAGCGGGCAGGAAAAGCCGAGATGCTTGGAAACTTCCCCGGGCCAGTACCCGATTGCGTGTCAGAATCCCCGGGGCACTGAAACGTACAGTGTCCTGAGTTCAAGGCAGATCCCGGGGCTTCTGGGGGCAGGGCCTAGGAAACTGGACTGGCAGGTGTGGGTGGCAGCCACGCTGCCTGCCCTCCTCACTCACCGGTGGGCAGAGCAAGGCTGGGAAGCCGGGTGACGGGGACGGTGTCAGAGCAGTGTCCCTGCAGACCAGGGGCCCAGGGTCTGCCCTCCACCTCCCCCAACTCCGCCTTTTGTTGCCCCCGCATGGACTGCAGCCCGCCAGGCTCTGTCCATGGCATTCTTCAGGCAGGAATGCGGGAGTGGGCTGCCATGTCCGTCTCCTTTCTCCACCCAGGGATTGACCCCGAGTCTCCTGCATTGGCAAGTGGATTCTTTACCACTGAGCCACCGGGGAAGCCCAACCTGCTCTGTGGGGCTTCATAAAACCCCAAAGGTTGTCCTGTCTGCCAACTGTGTGGCCTTCAAGCGCATCGGGAGAGTGGCTTCCTCCCCGTTGCTGTGATCTCCTGGATGAAGCAGCGGCCCCCCTCCTCTGGGAGACCCCCCTTTGTCCCCTCCCCTGAGGAGCTCCCAAGACCATCTCTCATCTCTAGATGAAATTGGGTATTTTGGACCCAAAGGCAGGACCTATTGTCTGTGGCTTTGTCTCCCTTATTTGGTGTCTGTCCTTGTTCTCAGTGGCCAAGAGGGGTGTCTGGGCTCCTGGTCTTTCTGATGCCTGTGTCCTAGGGAGACCGCTCTGCCTGGGACTAAGGGGATTCTGTGCTAAAACCAGGACAGTCCCAGGTAAACCGGGGCAAGTTGGTCAGTCTGGCTGAGCATCAGCTGTCGATTCCATCAGCTGATCTTCCTGCTTCCTGCATCCTGGCAGGTGTGAGCCGTAGAGTCCTCACGGCACACGTCGAGGGGAAAGGACCAGGTTTGGGGTCAGAGAGACAGATGGACAGACCTCATCCTCACTACCCACTGACTGGGGCCTTAGGCGAGTCTCTGTGATGGAAGGATGATGTAGCAAGGAAGGATGCTCACATGTGCAGGTGAGCCATCCTGGATGTTCTGAAGAGCATTGAGGTGGTGCTGATGCTGCCAGTCCTGGGACCACACTGGCAGGAGCACCTGTACAGGACGCCTGTCAGATCCCTCACTTTCAGTTTCTGGACTGTTCCTCCTCCGTGATCCAAATACGTTCAAAGTTGCAATCCCCTGGATTACCTGTTGGGAGCCAGGCAAGCCCGTCGTTGCCTGACAATAGCTTTTGAGCATCCTGGCTCCCAGCCAAAGAGGCTGACCATCACATTTGTTATTACCCCATGCAGTTTGCTGGATCTTAGTTCCCCAGTCGGGGATCGAACTCATACAATGGGAGCTCAGAGTCCTAACCCCTGGACCCTGGAGCTAGGGAAGTCCCTAACTCCCCTAATATTCGTTGAGTGTCCTTGAAAACTCAAGCAGGCATTCGAGGCAGTGAAAATACAGTAAAGCAGACACCCTCCGGTCTCCCGGAGCCGAGTTCCAGTTGGGAAAATCTGGCAGGAAGCACGTGCGCAGGTCGCTTCAGACTCCATGAAGGAAATGAATGAAGAGAGGGGGTGGGCTGCCACGTGGCTGCTGGGTCAGGGAGCTGATGGAGTGAAGGGGGCAATGGGAGAACACAGCGACCTGCCAGAACCTTCTCTTCCGGAGGAGCCGAGTCCAAGGCCCCCGAGGGGCGCACACGGTGTGTCTGGGCAACGGAAAGAGGGCGGCGCTGGAGCCCAGTACAGTGAGGCTGGAGTGGCGAGGAAAGGGGCAGACGGGCCTGGGGCCCACGGGCCTACCGCTCAGGGAGATGACCTTCTGCCAGTGGTGGGAACCCCCTGGAAGCTTCTTAGCGGGAAAGCCACGTGAGATGATGTGGCTGCTGTTTGCAGGGGGCCTGTGGAGGCAGGAGGAGGTCAGGGAGACCCGTGAGAGGCCATTGCCACGGAGTGGGTGAGCAAGAAGGGCGGCCAGGACGGGGAGGTGGCGAGAAGCGGGCAGACCTGGCTGCGTTCCGGAGCTGAGCTTGCGGGACTCCCCCGCCCACCCCGGATTGTTTCGGGGTGAGAGAGGTAGGACTTGGGGATGAGGTTCCTCGGTGTCCGGCTGCATCTGAGCCGATGGCGGGAGAGGAGAGGATCTGAGGGAGGAATGTGGGCTGTGTTGTGTTTGGATTGCTTGTTGGGCACTGAACAGTTGACACGGAGGGGGCAGCATCTCAGGAGAGGAGGGAGAGAGGTGGAGAAGCACCAGCGAATAGAGGATGTGTAAGCTGAAAGAAAGTGAAAGTTGCTCAGTCATGGCCCACTCTTTGCGACCCCATGGACTACACAGTCCATGGAATTCTCTAGGCCAGAATACTGGAGTGGGTAGCCTATCCCTTCTCCAGGGGATCGAACCTAAGTCTCCTGCATTGCAGGCGGATTCTTTACTGGTTGCCTGGAGAAGGAAATGGCAACCCACTCCAGTATTCTTGCCTGGAAAATACCATGGATGAAGGAGCCTGGTAGGCTACTGTCCATGGGGTCGCAAAGAGTTGGACATGACTGAACGACTTTTCTGTAATTACAGCTCTTTATCAGTTGAGCCACAAGGGAATGGGCTTCCCTGATAGTTCAGCTGGTAAAGAATCCGCATGCAATGCAGGAGACGTGGGTTCAATCCCTGGGTTGGGAAGATCCGCTGGAGAAGGGATAGGCTACTCACTCCAGTATTCTGGCCTGGAGAATTCCACGTCCACGGGGTTGCAAAGAGTCAGACTGAGTGACTTTCCCTTTTGAGCCGAGAGATTGCCTCCCGGTCAGGGAGGGAGTGGGACAGGGGCGGGGAGAGGGCCTCGGACCCTCAGCCGGCAGCACCAGGAGGGTGGGGAAGCCAGGTGTGTGGCCCTGGGAGAAATGTTTGCGGTGGGATGATCACGGCCCCACTGCTGCCTCTCGGCCCCCACAGACCTTGTCCCCCAAGGAACCTGGGCGTGAGTGGAAGTCCCTTGTCATTCAGGGCTTTCTTGCTACTTGTCCCCAGGTTGGGAGCTGGTCACCGGGGATGTCACTTCTGATGGCCTCTCTGGGTGACACAGAGCAGCCCTTAGCTGCTCCAGCCTCACCGTGTCCCCATCCTCGCTGGCGTGTGACCTGTGTCGCGGCTCAGGCGTTGACCTCCCATCTGTTCCCCCCAGGGACCGTCTCCTGCACTTTCTGAGTCACTTGCCTCCTGCTCAGCTAGCATGCTCCATGCTCTCTGTTCTGTGCAGTCTGTTGATCTTATTGGGTGGTTTTCTTCTCCCTCATTTTCAGATTAGAAGTAGCCCCACCTGACACATTTCTCACCTTATACCTTACATTGGGATTCCCTGGTGTCTCAGACGGTAGAGAGTCTTGCCTGCAATGCAGGAGACCTGGGTTCGATCCCTGGGTCGGGAAGATCCCCTGAAGAAGGGAATGTCAGCCCACTCCAGTATTCTTGCCTGGAGAACCCTGTGGACAGAAGAGCCTGGCAGGCTACAATCCATGGGGTCGCAAAGAGTGGGACACGACTGAGCGACTTCACTTTCACTTTTTCCACCTTGCACGTGAGAAAATAGGGGCTTTCAATGGTTGACCCCGTGTGGTTCTGGCAGCCCCAGGCCTAGGTCTCACCACATATGTGGTTCCAGGCTCATAGCTCCCAGCCTGTTCGGGCACCCCCCTTCCACCAGCAACAGCTCAAGCCACAGGAACCTGCCCCTCGCAGGAGCTCAGGAGGATCTTCACTGTCTTGGGAGCTTGATAGACAAGGAATCCGGACGACCCACAGCCCAGCCCCCTCCGCACTCCCCTCCTCCTTCCCTGAGTCCCTGGCTCCTTCCTAAACGGATTAGGACCTTTGCCGGAAGGAGCCGGCGACCCGGAGGCCAGGCCTGGAGCACTGTCTGGTGCCTCCTGCTTTGCCCTGATTTGATTTGCGCCCCAGCAGCTGGGAGGCTGGCAGCCTGAGGCCTTTCTGGACGTGGCTGAAGGGACTGGGGAGGGCAGGAGGGTGGCTGAGGGGAGGGGGCAAGGCTCCATGCACCCCAGTCAGGCCAGCCTCTCAGCTGCTCTCACAACACCCCCATGATTAGGCTTCGTGTCGCAGAAAGCCCCTGGCTGCTGTTTGGCCCATTAGCATGTCCTATCCAGGGCCTGGCATAACCCTCAGCATCCCTTAGTGTTGCCAGTTTCAAGCTTTTATTAAAAAATAAGGCAAGAACTTGTGCAGTGGGTAAGATACCTCGCATCTACTGCAAGGGGTGTGAGTGCAATCCCTGCTTGGGGAGCTAAGATCCTACATGCCATGCGGCCAAAAAAAAAAAGAAGATGGTTGGTAGTGTATTTGAGATGTTCCATAGCTTTCCTGTCTGCTTGTTATCAAAGTTACTGAGAATGGGATATTAAAATATTTGAGTGTGGATTTTTTTCCCCCCCTTAGGTAAGACAACCTAGGAGAATAAATACATTTTATAAACATTTAGACGTGAACCCATACTCACTTAGGGCAACTGCTGACCTGGCCAGTTATTAAAATTAATATTTATCTACAACTAAGTAGCCAGCTTGGGCCAGGACAGCGTCCAGAGCCAAGCTCTTGTTCCGTCACTAAGTCGTGTCCGACTCTTTGTGACCCCCATGGACTGCAGCTCGCCAGGCCTCCCCGTCCTTCACTTTCTCCAGAGTTTTCTCAAACTCAAGTCCAGTGAGTTGATGACATCCAACCTTCTCATCCTCTGTCACCTCTTTCTCCTCCTGCCTTCAGTCTTTCCCAGCATCAGGATCTTTTCCAGTGAGTCGGCTCTTCTCATCAGGTGGCCAAAGTATTGGAGCTTCAGCTTCAGCGTCAGTCCTTCCAATAAATATTCAGGGTTGCTTTCCTTTAGGATTGACTGGTTTGATCTCCTTGTAGTCCAGGGGACTCTCAAGAGTCTTCTCCAACACCACAATTCGAAAGCATCCATTCTTCAGCGCTCAGCCTTCTTTCTGGTCCAGCTCTCACATCCGGTACATGACTACTAGAAAAACCATAGCTTTGACTGTATGGACCTTTGTCAGCAAAGTGATGTCTGTGCTTTTTAATATGGTGTCTAGGTTTGTCATAACTTTTCTTCCAAGGAGCAAGCGTCTTTTAATTTCATGAGAAAAGCTCTAGCGCGTCCCTGATTCCTTTGAATGTTTCCATCACTGAAGTTGGACACGTCTCACCATGTCATGTGTGACAGGCTCTGACATTTGCTGTTCTGTGTCATCGATTTCACGACCCACTAAAAGGCCACAGTCTGTGGTTTGGACCACACTGAGCTGGGCCCTTGGGGTGCAGCAGGAATTGGCCGACCAGTCCCTGCCCTCATAGAGTTTATGGCCTGGTGGGTGGGCAGCTCTGGTGGCAAAAGACACTCTGGACTTAGCACCGCGGCAGCAGGCCCAGCTGCCGCCTGCCGGGGCTCTCCAACCCCCGGCCCCAGTTTTGTGCACAGACTCCTTCCCTGCCAGGAAGCCAAGAGCGCAGGACTCACAGACCCCCTCTGACGCTTGCAGCTCTGCCCCCTGCTCCCTCACCAGAACTGGCCACCTGGGGCCCCTGTACAGAGCGCCAGAAGGCCTGAGCCTGGGCAGGGCTCCGGGGGTCCCTGTCTCTGCTCTCTGCCCTCTCCTTTGCTTGGACTGACGAGGGGGCAGGTGGCCCACAGGAAGATGCTGGCACTGGGGCATTCTGGGGGAGGGATCCCTGGACCTGATTCCTGCAGTCAGGAAAGGGCAGGGCAGGATGGATGGGGGGGCGTGGCCAAGGGAGGCTGACCTTTGTTATCTAGTGGGGCCCCTGCCCAGCCGGGTGATTTAAGGCCAGCAGGCCTGTCCCCGCCAGGCGCAGCCCCGATACGGGGCCCTGATCTGAGGGCGCCCCAGCTTTGTCCCCCGGGAGTCTCATGACAAGGGGCAAAGTCCTGTCTTGGGGAAACCTCGTCTGGGATGAAGGGGCCTCTGTCCTGCTGTATCTCTCTGCACCCCTGAGACTCAGTCCTGACAGCCAGGAAGTAGACTGAAGCTCCACAGCCCTGGGGCCGCAGCAACCTTGCCCCTGGGACCTGTGATGGGGTCGCTTAGGGACACAGGGGAGGCCAGTGATGCTGGCCCATCCTGGGAAGGAAGGGGTAGGAGAGGGGGCAATCCAGGGAGCCTTCCCAGCAGAGGTGACAATTGAAAGCTAAGGGGGCAGGGATTTCCCTGACGGTCCAGTGGTTAAAACTTCGCCTTCCAATTCAGGGGCCAGGGGTTCAATCCCTGGTCAGAGATCTAAGACCCACTCACCAACCCCCCTTGCCCCCGCTGCTGCCATGCTGTGCAGCGTAACCAAATACTAAAAAAAATAATATATATTTATTTTTAAACTAAGGAGGCAGTCAATGGATGCCAGAGGGGCCAGGGAGGGCATTTGGACAATAGAACCAGTGACAGCTGAAGACCCATAAAGGGTGGTCATATGTCTGGAGGATGGTGACATTTAGAGCATGGGAGTATAAGGAGGAGCTGAGGCAAGGGACAAGTCTGGAACCTGGAATACCAAGCTGAGGAGTCGAGAGCTAGCGTGGGCAGTAGGGAGCTATGGAGGGTGTGTGAGCAAGGGTGGGCCATGCCAGGGCAGTGTGTGGGGGGAGAGCTGGCATTTAGGGTCTGCCAGGCAGACTGCTCGTGACACTGGGCTTGGCTCCGGAGTGCAGACTTGGGGAGACAGGCCCTCAGTTACCCCGCCGCCTGTTTCCCACACCTGTACGGACCGCGCAGGCTGCAGCGGCTCCAGGCCTGTTAGAGCTCAGTCCTTCATGCATGGAAGACCTTTGTGGGAGGAAAAGACCAGTCCTTGACTCGTCCCACCTGGGAGGTGGAGGTGGTCTTGGGGGCTTGGCGGGTTATAGGGGGGACAGACACTACGTGTGCCCCGCCCCACCCACCTCCGCCTGCTCCCCGCCTCCCTCCCTCCATCCAGGCAACCATGGCCTTGCTGGGAAAGCGCTGTGACATCCCCGCCAACGGCTGCGGGCCTGACCGCTGGACCTCCGCCTTCGCCCGCAAAGACGAGATCATCACCAGCCTCGTGTCTGCCTTAGATTCCATGGTGAGTGCCCTGGGGGGCAGTGGGACAGCCGGCCTTCGTAACTCTGGTGCTCGCAGGAGCCCCGCCGATCTAGGCCTCAGTGTCCCCCACCTGCCCCAAGGCCTCTGCCCTTGCAAGCAGGCAGGAGGCTTAAATGAGATCAAGCCTGTGAAACCTCAGCCCTTGTCCCCTCACCCCTTGTCTTCATTTCGTCACCTCTAGCACTTCAAGTCCCATCCCTGGGATGGTCACAAGTCTCCCTCCCTGGGGCTTCCCTGGTGGTCCAGTGGATAGGACTCTATGCTCCCAATGCAGGGGGCCCGGGTTCGACCCCTGGTCAGGGAACTAAAGATCCCACATGCTGCAGCCAAGATCACAGATCCCTTGTGCCGTAGCTAAGACCCGGAGCAGCCAAATAAATGTTTATGATAACCAGATAAACTATTTCAGTGACTCCATTACACTAAGCATTGTTTCTGGAGCTTGGGGCGCCACATGTGGCTAGTGGTCATGCTATCAGACAGTGTAGAAATAGAACATCTCCGTCACTGCAGAAATTCTAGGGGACCATCTCCGATGGCTCAGCGTCAAAGAATCCGCCTGCAGTGCCGCAGACCTGGGTTTGAAAGATCCCCTGGAGAAGGGCATGGCAACCTGCTCCAGTATTCTTGCCCGGAGAATCCCATGGACAGAGGAGCCTGGTGGGCTACAGTCCCCGGGGTCGCAGAGTCGGGCATGATGGAGTACGGCTGGCAGTACTGCTGTGGAGGGTGTTTCAGAGGCTCCTTGGAGGAATTGATGGCCCTCAGTCCTCGTGCCATGACCAGAACAGACTCCCCCACCGCCCTGCAACGAGGCCTTTACAGGTGTCCTGAGGGACCCTCGTGGGTGGCAGTGGCACTTGATTGACAGTGCCTTAACTCTGCTGGCACCCTCCAGGCCTTGGGCTGGGTCCTCAGGCAGTCTGCAGTGGAGGGGGGCAGGGGGCAAAGTGCTGTCTGCTTATCATCTCCCCCCATCCAGTCTGCGACCCTTTTCCAGAAGCTTCCTTGTGCCCCCCATTCTCTGTGCCTCTGGGTGAATCCACTCCCCGCTGTGACCTCAGCTTCTTCGGCTGTGAAGTGACCACGTAGCAGGGGCTTGCCTCCAGCCCTGGTGGCCTCCCCTTGGAGACAGCTGAATCTGTTTGTTTGTTTGTTTTACCATGTTGCCTCTCGGAAAAGGATCAGCAGGGTTTGGTTTTAATCTTAGAGTGAGGAAATGAACACCATCCCTGCCCCAGGGGACAGTCTTGCTGGCCCTGAGATGTCTCCAGCTTCCTCACCAGGGCCACTCCTGGCCGGAGCTGCCACTCAAGGCATGATCATGGCCCAGAGAGGGTGTCAGTTCAGTTCAGTCGCTTAGTCGTGTCCGACTCTTTGCGACCCCATGAATCGCAGCACGCCAGACCTCTCTGTCCATCACCAACTCCCGGAGTTCACTCAGACTCACGTCCATCGAGTCAGTGATGCCATCCAGCCATCTCATCCTCTGCATCCCTTTCTCCTCCTGCCCCCAATCCCTCCCAGCATCAGAGTCTTTTCCAATGAGTCAACTCTTCGCATGAGGTGACCAAAGTACTGGAGTTTCAGCTTTAGCATCATTCCTTCCAAAGAAATCCCACGGCTGATCTCCTTCAGAACGGACTGGTTGGATCTCCTTGCAGTCCAAGGGACTCTCAAGAGTCTTCTCCAACACCACAGTTCAAAAGCATCAATTCTTCGGCGCTCAGCCTTCTTCACAGTCCAACTCTCACATCCATACATGACCACAGGAAAAACCATAGCCTTGACTAGACGGACCTTAGTCGGCAAAGTAATGTCTCTGCTTTTGAAAATGCTATCTAGGTTGGACATAACTTTTCTTCCAAGGAGTAAGCGTCTTCTAATTTCATGGCTGCAGTCACCATCAGCAGTGATTTTGGAGCCCAAAAAAATAAAGTCTGACACTGTTTCCACTGTTTCCCCATCTATTTCCCATGAAGTGATGGGACCAGATGCCATGATCTTCGTTTTCTGAATGTTGAGCTTTAAGCCAACTTTTTCACTCTCCTCTTTCACTTTCAT